>REGO01000080.1:3656192-3721617 GCA_010120015.1 Rhombomys opimus | reverse complement strand
ACTATTTCTGACAGGAACTCAATGGCAGGCTCTTTGACCTCCCCACCCCCCAAGGGAGGAGCAGTCCTGCTAGGCCACAGAGGAGGACTTTGCAGCCAGTCCTGAAGATACCTGATAAAACAGGGTCAGATGAAAGGGGAGGAGGTCCTCCCCAGTGGACTTGGAAAGGGGCAGGGAGGAGATGAGAGAGGGAGGGAAGGTTTGGGAGCTGTTAGGCCCAGCATGAGCCTAATTTTAAGAAGGTATGAAGAGAACCCAGGAAACTAATCATCGATGCAAAATTGCAAGAGGATTATTTTTACCATCGCGTTATGGGGTCAACCCTGCTGGTCATCAAGGACTGGCACCAGGAGACAAAGGCCTTGGGTTTTTAAAAGACAAAGCGCTGGAAATTCCTGGGGTTGCAATATTGGCGAGTCAGGATTGGATGAGGTATTTAACTTTTAAAATAATTGGTTGGTTCTGGGCAAACTTAGGTCCAGTCAGTCCTGTTGTAAATATCTGATCTTCAAGTTGGTTTGGAATTTCCTGCCATATGAGATATAGCCACAATTAAAGGTGGGAGAATGATTAACTCATCCCGTGTCTGTTCTGAGGAGTTGGGGGTTACAGGCTTTGGATCAAAGGTAAGGAGCTATTTAGGAGAAGGACTGGGGCCATTTGGCCCATTTTCCAAATAAAGCTCATCTCACAGGCGCCAGCCGGTGATTTTCTCTCCATTTAGTAGAGATCTCTGCTTGCTCTCTTCCTTATCTCTGCCCTCACAGATGGCTAATGTCAGGAACTTTTACATTCCTTGGCTCTCTGGAGAAGCACTAAGAGGCTTTAATTAACATGGGCCTAAAACTTGAAAATATAAGTTATTAGGCAATTAAAAGAAACATAGTTGGGCTGGAGAGATGGCTCAGAGGTTAAGAGTACTGCCTGCTCTTCCAGAGGTCCTGAGTTCAATTCCCAGCAACCACATGGTGGCTCACAACCATCTATAATAAGATCCAGTGTCTTCTTCTGGCATGCAAGTGTATATGCAGATAGAACATTGTATACATAATAAATAAAATATATATATAAAAAAAGAAGAAGACCTTTATTAAAAAAAAAAAAGAAACATAGTTAACAAAATTAGTCTGATTCTTTCAGAGGGAATGAGGGAGTGGGATACAGCTGGGATACAGAGTTAATAAAATGTAACTAATTAAAAAATAAAGAAAAGAACCATAAAGAGTGTCACAGACTGTGGAATCTGTTGGAAGGGTAAAAGGAGAAGCTCTTCCATGTTGAAAGCTATAAGAACAAAGAACCTATCTGGGTGTAGTGGCACAGATGTTTAATTCCAGCATTCAGGAGGCAGAGGCAGGAGATTATCTGTGAAGCCAGTTTCATCTACATAATGAGTTGCAGGACATCCAGGGTTGCGGAGAGACCTTTTCATAAAGAAAGCAAAAACAAACAAAAATCAGGATCACAAGAAGGAAAGTTTAATGTCTTGTTTATAGCCAGTACTCATAAATAATCTTTTATGTTGACCTCCCCATCCAACTCCAACTCTTCATCTCATGCCATCCCTCTTTTTATCTCCCTCCACCCGCAGGTGAAGACTCCCAGAAAAAAGGGCCCTCTCCGTACCAGCTGTCCCATGGGATCCAAGGCCTATCGCTCCCACTGCTATGCTTTGATGGTGACACCAAATCCTGGTTTCAAGCAGATGTGAGTATTCAAGGGTGAGGTTGAAGAGAACAACATAAAGTATGAGTTGATGACAGGAGAAAAAACCTCAAGGTTCCATGATTCCATGGGGGATCAGGATGACTATTCTTTCTTCTATGTAATTTTTCTGTTCACACACTTCTACTCCATCATGGGCCAGGGAGGTCTCAAGCTCTATATCATTGTATCCCTCACACAGCTGGCCTGCCAGAAGAGGAACTCAGGACACCTTGTGTCTATTCTTAGTGGAGGTGAGGCTTCCTTTGTTTCCTCCTTGGTGAATGGCAGAGTGAACAACTACCAAGAGATCTGGATTGGGCTACACGATCCAACAATAGTGAGATTCTAGTTTTCATATGTTTTATCCCCAGGAGATAATATCTCCCAAGCAGTTTTTTGTGTCTCCTCTCCCTGTGTAACATAAGGAGGATCTAGCACTCAGATATTGGGTGACATTAGGGTAAAGAACATCTTCAACACCAGAGAGAAGGGTTGAATTCTATGGAGATTCCTAGTCTTCAGATTAATTTCTTTGTCTGTTGTCAGCTTTTGCATTTTTTCTTTTATTTGAAAAAGTCAACTGGTGACTTCTTTCGTCTTCAGAACCCTTCACAAAAAGTTGAAGAGCCCTGTAAATTAAGATAAGATTGATATTAATTCATTAAAAGTTAGATTTATTTGTTTGTATGTTTTTGCTAAATGTATGAGTATGTACCACGTGCATGCCCAATGCTTAGAATAGTCAGAAAGGGGCATCAGATACCTTACAACTGGAGTTATCAATGGTTGTGTGTTGCTACATGAATCCTGGAACCCAATCCATGAGATCTAGAGGCTATTCTGAAATGTGTCTTACTCACCTTGTAGCAAGTACTTTGTTACTCTAGCTCTACAGTTCTTGTGATTACTGGCAAAGATGAGTCTGTAGGAGATAAAAGTTAAGTCAGAACTTGCAAGTGAAAGAGTGTCTGGAGAGCATGGTGAATGAACTATGAATGAATTCCATGAAGCTCTCTTCACTCCTTCTCTGGCAGGGTCAACAACCTAATGGAGGTGGATGGGAGTGGAGTAACTCCGATGTGCTCAATTATCACAACTGGGATGGGGACCCTACCTCTACTGTTAATCGTGGCCACTGCGGGAGTCTGACAGCAACATCAGGTAAAGAAAGAAAAAAAATTGGAAGCACCTTTGCCTAATCGTTTTCACATTTCTCCATTACCACTGGGTCTGACCACTGGTGGCTATCCTCCTGACTGATGTATGGATTTGTGCTCTAACTTCCATGTTCCCAAATAGGGTATGGATGAAGTTGAATGAAAGGCTCTAAGACTACTACAGATTCTGGGGTGACCCACCATGAGATCTGCAAGAGCCAAGGTGTCTCTTTTCTCTCCCCAGGATTTATGAAGTGGGGAGATCATCACTGTGATGAGGAATTAGCCTTTGTCTGCAAGTTCAAGTAAGAGACAGGCAGCATCCTGGGTTTATCATGAAGCTTATATTGACAAGGGATCATATACAAAGATTCATTCAACAAAGCTGTGCTCACGTCCAAGTCCTGAATCAGACTTGTTATTCTATTGTTTCTTTGTTTGTTTTTTTGTCTTCTTTTATCCATCTCCTTCCCACTATTTCAGGATTTTCTGTATGCTTTGAAATCTTGAAGATAAATTTTAAAAAAACTTTATAATTTTGTGTTTTACTCCCATGCTAAGACACTGTGGAGTGTCAGAGAGTGGTTTGGGAAGGAAAACTACACATTCACAAGAGTTCAGTCCATCCCACCTGGTGTGCTGTGATGGGTCTGGACTCGAGATTGTTCTCTTGTAGATATATGAAGATACCTTCCTCTCACACACTCAGTTCTTGGCAGAAGCACTGTAAAATTACCCTCCATATGTAGTCAAGGTAATAACAATAGGGTAACCCAGTTAAATCCAGTGCTGTGATTAATTTTGTTGGAATCTATGGAGAGAGCCCTCAGGCCTACTCCTAATGTCATTTCAGCTCTTTTGGCTCAGGTACCAGGAAGCCCCACATGCTTTGGCTCTATGCTGCCCTTCATGATCATCAAGGATTTGTTCAGGATATTAAGATGTGCTTATTATCAGTTAAACGTAATCCATTTAATCCAGACTCCATCAAGCCTCACAGTCCCAATCTCTATAACCACCTACCCTATCTCCCTGCTAAATTCAGCAGTCTTAGATTCCAAGCCACACATCTGGACCAACTAGGAGACCAGGACTCATATAAACAGAGTTTAGAAATGTTGAGTTCCTGGCCAGTCTTTTCTCTGTCAACAGCCTTTTCCCATTTTCTACTTAACACTTAATTAGTCCCAATAAGACAGACCCTTGGATTTGATATCTCCTATGACCCTGCCTCTAGGTTATCCCTCGTGGCTACAGGCACCTGTCCAATGTAATGATACCCACACATGGGAACTCCCACAAAGCTGTAATTCAAATCATCCCAAAGTTCTAAGTTTCCTGTTTACCCTAGTGGCTTAACTGTCTATTAATATGTAATTGAAAGCTGTGAAAGTCCAGAACAAAGATTATTATTAAATTACAGGACCAAATTTATCAAGAATTATTTGAACACAAACTGTATGTACACACATATATATCACATAACCATACTTGCTTGATAGCCACATGTAGAAAGATGAACACTTTGTTCATAACATATAAAAATTAAGTCAGCAGGGCATAGATTTTGAGAGGTCCTCTGTGTCAGGCTCCTGACTTGTTCCCTCCTCTTTCTTCTGATGTCCAGCCTCTTTGCCCTTCTGGATAGGAATTGAGCATTTTAGCAAGTCTTCCCTCTTGATTAGTTTCTTTAGGTGTACAGATTTTAGTAGGTTTATCCTATATTATATGTTCATATGAGTGAGTATATACTGTGTGCATCTTTCTGCTTCTGGGATAGCTCACTCAGAATTATCTTTTCCAGATCCCACCACTATCAATGTAGATACTGAGACTTATGGGCAACCTTTGGGCAGAGTGCAGGGAATCTTAGGAAAGAAGTGGGAAATAGTAAGATCTGGAGAGGACAGGAACTCCATAAGGAGAGCAACAGAACCAAAAAAATCTGAACACAGGGTCTTTCCTGAGACTGCTATTCCAACCAAGGACTATGCATGGAGATAACTTAAGACCCCTGCACAGATGTAACCCATGTCAGCTCAGTATCCAAGTGGGTTCCATTGTAATAGGAACAGGGACTGTCTCTGACATGAACTGATTGGCCTGCTCTTTAATTTCCTCCCCCTGAGGGGGAAGAAGCATTACCAGGCCACAGAAGAAGACAATGCAGCCATTCCTGATGAGACCTAATTGACTAGGATCAAAAGGAAGGAAAAGAAGTCCCTATCAGTGGACTTGGGGAGGGGCATGCAGGCAAAGAGTAGAGGAAGGGAGGGATTGGGATGGGAGGAGGGAGGAAACCACGGGGGGATACAAAGTGAATAAAGTGTAATTAATAAAGAAAAATAAAAAAAAAATTAAGTCAAAGACCAGAAAGATGACTCAGTGGGTCAAGGTGCCAGCTGTAAAGCCTGAGGACAGGAGTTCGATTCAGGGTCCCAGTGGTATAACCAGGTAACTCTGACCTCCACACACAGGAAGCACATATGCACTTCCTTAAACATACGTATGTACACAAAATAGCAAAAAACAGTAATTCTTAAAATGTGCAAAATAAAAATGGACTCAAAATAGTTTAAAAGTTTGACTACATTAGCAAAGATTAGAAAGAAATTGGTGAAAATTTCATAGTATTTTGAGCAGTATTTTTCGATGCGAGTTCAAAAGTCCAACAACAAAGCTAAAAAACAGACAGGTGTGCCAAAAACAAAAATGTGTCTGCCTGAAAATGTTCAAACAAGTAACATAATACAGAGTAGACGGGTTATATTTAGAAATATAAATGTATTTACATATATGCAAGCAATAACAATTAGTGAAAAAATAAAGAGGCCAAGACTATGAAGGAGAACGGGGATGAGTGTATCGGAGGGTTTGCGAAGAGGGAACGGAATGGAGACGTGATTGAATTAAAATTTCAAAAGTGAAAATACTAGAAAGAAAAACAGGTGAACGAAACTATGTGGCGAACAATGCAGCAGTTGGTAGAACGGAAGACAGACCTACAGAACAGGAGAAAACACATCGTATGTGAAGACAATGGCGCATGCGCAAAATGTGGAACTTAAACAATTACAACACATAAAAAGAATTAGTCCCGCGGCTGAAAAGATGGCTCAGAGGTTACGAGCACTGGCTGATTTTCCAGAGGTCCTGAGTTCAATTCCCAGCAACCACATGGTGGCTCACAACCATCTATAATGAGACCCGGTGTCCTCTTCTGGTGTACATGTAGTCAGAACATTGTATACATAATAAATAAATCTTAAAAAAAAAAAAAAAAAAGAATTAGTCCCAATAGGCAGCTGAGTCTCCATGTGGGTTCCTGAGTAAGGGGAGCAGGGGCTGCCTCTGTCATGAACTGGATTCCCTGCTCTTTGATCACTTGCTCCTGGTGATGCAGCCTTGCCAGGCTACAAAGAAAGACGATCCAGCCAGCCATTCCTGCCGAGACTTGATAAGCCATGGTAGAAGACAGAGAAGGAGAACTCCATCTTTCAGTGGTCTAGGGGAAAGTGATAGGGGGAAAGGGAGGGTGGTTCCCAGAGGAGTTGAGGGAGAGAGCTACAATTGGGATATAAAATGAATAAATTGCAAAGAAAAATTAAATAAATAAAAAATAAAAAGGAATTAGTTAAACTTAAACAGGCAAAAACAACTGCATATAGACCACTCAAAAGGATTTATAAATGCCCACAGGTGTGTTTGAAAGACAAGGCTCAAAGTCTCTAATTGTCAGGCACAGGCAAATCAAAAGCATCACATAGCCTCTCCTCACAGCTGTTACCATGACTGTGTGCAGCAGATAAAAGCTAAGTGTTGGGGAGGATGCAGAGAAAAGGTACTCTTTTACACATTTAATAGGATGGTAATTTTAAAGGTATTATGTAAAATTTGGGGCTTCCTCAAAGAGCTAGATTTAGAACTGTCATGTGATACAGCAGCCCCTCCATGAATAAACACCCAAAAGATACAACATCAGTATGAAATCGAATGTCTTTAGCTTATGTATTTCTGCCAGCTCAAAACTGAAATGACAGATGAACAGATTTTAGTTTATAAAGAATTTCTTTTATTTTACTTATGTGGGTGAGGGTGGAGAGTGGCTTGCGTATGTGAGTCACTATCCTGTGTAGGCCAGAAGACAGTGTTAGAGTCTCTGGAGCTGGACGCATGGGCATGACAGGCAGTGGGCATGCCTGCTGAGAACAGACCCTGGGTCTTCTGCAAAAGCGTCTCTCCCGGCATCGATTTTTCCTATAAGTTATGTTCCTTGTATCGTATGTTCACAATAGAACTATTCCGCCTTCAGATGCAAGAAAATTCTGTCATCTGCTAGCACATCAGTGAACCTGAAGGGCTTTATATTAATTGAAATGATCCAGTCATAGAGCTTCAAATACTGCATATTCTCATTTGTACATGAGACAATCACTACAAAGAAGGGCTTTTAAAATTCAACAAGGAAAATTTGGGCATCAACAATCTGATGTCTTTAGTGATCTGTGTACTCTCTCTTCAGAGCTCAAATGCCATTTCTCTGGGTCAGGAGTTACCTGAGCTCCTTTTCTTCTACATCTTTTTACTGCTTCTTGCTTCCTTTCACAGCTTAGCATAGCAGTGAACAGCACCTAGGACTGCCCAGCCCCCAGCCGCCTCAGAAGGGAGAGCGCAGCCTTTCTTCTTAACTTAGGAAAGAACTATGAGCTACATTTTTTAGGCTAGCTAGGTAAAGGCAGGGGGTAAATGAAGGTGCCTACCTCTCATCAATTGGAAAGCAGAGGCAGGGGGTTTGCTGTGAGTTTGCTGCCATTCTAAACTACAATAAAATATTCTATAATAAAATAAACAGAAGCCAGGGAGCTGGCTGTCATTCAAATGAAGAGCTGAGTTTTAAACACCCAAAAGTGGAGGTGCCCCACGTGTAATGCCACTGGTAGTGGGCAACGAAACAGAGGCAGGTGAGCTCTTAACGCTCACTGGCCAGCCTAGTAAAAGCAATGAAATCAGCGAGAAACTCCAAAATTAGGTGGGGAACGAGTGAGGTCAAAGTTTGGCCGCCACACCCATAGGTGTACATGTGTGCACTCATGCCACACCCATCCACATTGACAAGAAAGCAAAACAGTTAGCAACAGGCACTCACACCACACACACAGAGGCACAGTTCTCTCTCTTTCTCTTTCTCTTTGTCTCTGTCTCTCTGTCTCTCACACACAGGACACCATACAAAATTTAAAAATAAACAATTAAAGAAATAAAATGAACCAACCAAACAAGGTACAAATGCGTCCTTAGAGAGTATTCCAATTTATCAGTCTCCAGAAAATCAAGAACCCACTTCCATGTTGTCGCTTCACTCCTAACAATTGGTGGCTATAAAATACTATAAAATATTCCCCTTTGACAAATTAATTTTACTGTAATTCCACCAATCAGGTGATGTAGAAAAGGTCAGTGAGTTCATAGACAGCTAAGAGATACAAAGTGATACTCTATCTTAAATTTCTCTTCTTTTCTTTTCTCTATTCTTTTTTTTAATTTTTATTAATTACACTTTGTCACCCCCCTGTACCTCCTTCTCTCTTCCCCTCCCGTTCCCACCCTCCCTCTTCCCCATCTGTGTCCCTCTCCCAGTCCACTGATAAGGGAGGTCCTCCTCCCTTCCCTCTGATCCTATTCTATCAGGTCTAATCAGGAGTGGCTGCATTGTCTTCCTCTGTGGCCTGGTAAGGCTGCTCCCCGATCAGGGGGAGGTAATCAAAGAGCAGGCCAATCAGTTCCTGTCAGAGACAGTCCCTGTCCCCATTACTATGGAACCCAATTGGATACTGAACTGCCATAGGCTACCTCTGTGCAGGGGTTCCAGACCATCACCTTGATTGATCCTTGGCTGGGATATCAATTTCAGAAAAGACCCCTGTGCCCAGACATTTTGGATATGTTGTTGTCCTTGTGGAGCTCCTGTTCTCTCCAAATCCTACTATCTCCCACTTCTTTCAGAAGATTCCCTGCACTCTGCCCAAAGTTTGGCTATGAGTCTCAGCATCTGCCTTGATACCCTGCAGGGTAGAGTCTTTCAAAGACCCTCTGTGGTAGGCTCCTGTCCTCTTCCCTGTGTTCTCAAATCTTTATGCAATTTCTCCTTTACAGTTTCTTTTTACTCAGATATTCTGCAGCTGAACTTTGCCTCAGCCACCTGAAATTTAGATGATATGAGTTTCACATCTAAATCTACTGACACACATTTTTGGAAAAGAAGTTGTGAGAGAATCATGTGTTTAATAAAAAAGAAAATAAGAATGACACCTTTTTTTTTTCAGGGAGATTTAATAGTATGGAAAGATCTGTAATTTTATGGCTTACTTAACAACAGTTTTGTAGATTTCTCTCTAAGTCAGTTTTAGAGTGGACATTGCTTCTTTTTGATGATGGGATCGATATGAAAATACTTAAATGACAATTCCAGTGAGGATCCTTGGAATTCTCAGTCTACAGACCAAGTGACTGTAAGTGATTCTATAAGAATACAGAGAAACAACAAGCGACTCTGTGTTGCAAAACATTGTGAAAGACAACTGTCTTTTGTATTAATATGACAAAAAACACATTGCTGTTACAATTACCTGCATATGAAATAATATTTTATGATAATATATTTTTATTTGACTATTGCATATTGAATATGTGATTTTTAAAACAAAGACATTTGCTCAACCATGTTAGTAGCAGCTTTATTTGTAATAGCCAAAAGCTGGAAACAACCTAGGTGTCCCTCAGTTTAGAAATGGATACAGAAATTATGCTACACACAATGGAATACTACTCAGCTATTAAAAACAATGAAATCATGAAATTTGCAAGCAAATGGTGGAATCTAGAAAAGATCATCTTGAGTGAGGTATCCCAGAAGCAGAAACACACATATAGTATATACTTAAAAGTAGATATTAGACATATAATATAGTATAATCATTCTAAAATCTGTATACCTAAGGAAGCTAATCAAGAAGGAGGACCCTGGGTAAAATGTTCAATCTTCGTTCAGAAAGGCAAACTGGACAGACATCAAAAGAGGGAGCAAACACGGAACGGAACAGGAGCCTACCACAGAGGGCTTCTGAAAGACTCTACACATCCGGGTATCAAAACATATGCTGAGACTCATAGCCAAACTTTGGGCACAGTGTAGGGAATCTTCTCAAAGAAGGGGGAGATAAAAAGACCTGGAGGGGACAGGAGCTCCACAAGGAGAGCAAGAGATCCAAAAAATCTGGGCCCCGTGGTCTTTTGTGAGACTGATACTCCAACCAAGGACCATACATGGAGATAACTTAGAACCCCTGCACAGATGTAGCCCATGGGAGCTCAGTGTCGAAGAGGGTCCCTAGTAATGGGAACAGGGACTGTCTCTGACATGACCTCAGGGGATGGCTCTTTGATTACCTCCACCTGAGGCAGGGTGTAGTCTTACCAAGTCACAGAAGAAGGCACTGAAGGCAATTCTGGTGAGACCTGATAGACTAGGGTCAGATGTAAGGGGAGGAGGACCTCCCCTTTCACTGGACCGGGGGAGGGCATAGGAGAAGAAGAGGGAGAGAGGATGGGGTTGGCAGGATTTGAGTGTGGGGGCTAAAGGTGGAATACAAAGTGAATACACTGTAATTAATAAAAAAAATAAAATTTAAAAAATTTAAACTGTGAGTGCTTGGATTAAAGAGTTGGCTCAGTAGGTTAAGACTATGTACTGCTTTGGAAGAGGGCTCTAGTTTAGTTCCAAGCACCCACATTGAGCAGCTCACAACTACCTGTAGCTCTAACTGCAGGGGATCTGACACTGTCTCATGGATGGCACAGGCATGCCCACCTCTATCTACCTGACACATAAACACATAAGTAGAAATTAAATAAATATTAAAAAAATAAAAGGAAAGGCATTCATCAAAAGAGATGTTTTTAAAAATTAGTCAAATCTCATGACTGTAATCTATAATAGTAGTCAAAGACTGAGGTAAAAGAGTCATCACGAGTTTGAGAAAAGCCCAGGCTACCTAGTGAGTTTCAAACTGATCTTGGGTAAAGAGTGAGAGGCCCCAACTCAGGGGGAAATCTGTGGCAAAACTATGGACGTGAACAGATTTAAAACTAAAAGTGTTTTTAAAAGTTTAATTAATAAACTGCATTGAGAAGAACAAAAAAAGAAAAAAAAATCAGAAAGAAGGAGAGGAGGACCTCCCCTATCAGTGGACTTGGGGAGAGGCATGCATGCAGAAAGGGGGGGAGGGAGGGACCGGGAGGGGAAGAGGGAGGGACTTATGGGGGGATACAAAAGGAATAAAGTGTATTTAATAAAAGTTAAATAAAAAATTAAAAAAAAAAGAAAATGTTTAATTAATTTACTCACTTTATGTCCCGGCTGTAGCCCTCCCCCTCTTATCCTCCCAGTCCCACCCACTCTACCTCTTTTCTGCCTATGCCCTTTCCTTAGCCCACTGAGAGGGGAGGACTTCCTCCCCTTCTATTTAATCCTAATCTAAGATCTCTTCTTGTCTGGCTGCACCATCTTCCTCTGTGGCCTGGCAAGGCTGAATCCCCAGAGGGAGGTGATCAAAGAGCTGGCCACTGAGTCTATGTCAGAGACAAACCCTGTACCCCTTGCGAGGGAACCCACTTAGAAAATGCGCAGTTTATGGGTTTTCTCTGATGAGAGTTTCTAGGTCCTCTCCATGCATAGTACTTGGATGGAGGATCTGTATCTGCATCTCCATGTCCCTCAACTGAGAAATGGATATAGAAATAGTGGTACATTTACACAATGGAATACTAACCAGCAATTAAAAATGAGGAAATCATGAAATTTGCAGACAAATGGTGAGAACTAGAAAAGATCATCCTGAATGAGGAAACCCAGAAGCAGAAAGACACATACGGTACATGCTCACTTATAAGTAGATATTAGCCATATATTAATATATATATTAATAGGATAAACATATTACACATATAGTTATAAATCAGCTAAACAACAAGGAGAACCCTAGAGAATATGCTTAATCCTCACTCAGAAGGGCAAACAGGATAGACATCAGAAGTAGAAGACTAGGAACAGGACAGGATCCTTCCACAGGGAGCCTCTGAAAGACTCTACCCACCAGGGTATTGAAGGAGATGCTGAGACTGACAGCCAAATTTGGGGCAGAATATAGGAAACCTTATGGAAGAAGAGAGAGATAGAAAGACTTGGAAGGGACAGGAACTCCACAAGGAGATCAACAGATTTTCACTGTTTTTAACAGAAAAAACAAGCAAACAAACAAGCAAACAAAAACATGTTTGCTAAATTAGGAAAGGCAGATGCAAGTGCATTTCAGGAACTCCTTTTACAGTTTCTGGTTTAGCTCTCAACAGGCACACACGAAGACCTGTTACACATCACCTAAAGCAGAAATCAGTGCCTAACAATGAATGAAGCACGAGGAGGCACAAATAGAGTCACAGTGTAGCCTAGGACACTGAAAGTTCCACAGAATAACTCCCACAACACCAAGAACAGACACACAGTAGATAAGTTAGGGATGTTTCTGCCACACTCTTCCAAGCAGAGGTAAGATAGCTTAATCAAAACAAACTTTCCTTCAGGCGAAGATGCAATTTCACTGCTTTGATGTGTACCCAGGTGCCAATTTCCCACGGCCTTCAAACTCAGATGGGAAAGGAAAAGATCTTCCAGGAAAGCATTTAAAAGGTAGTTGCAGTAGCCAAGAATACAGTCTACAGTAATAACAAAGACAAACAGGGAAAAAAGAGATGACGAATACAGTATCAGGAAACAGTGGGCAGAATTTATCTTATTATACTCCATCTTTTACCACAATAAATGGAAAAAGACGAGTTAACACCTATGATTTATCTATTGGCTACAGACTTCCTGGCATTCCAGCTCTTACGCTCTCTCTGCCCCTTCTTCCATGATGTTCCTTGACCTTGTAGAAGCAAGAGCCATGATGTAGATGAAACAACAAAAGCAGACTATATATCTATACACAAGTATGAGTAAGTTCCAGAAAAATAAAAATAAGAACCTTTCGACTTGTGTGGAGCACAGAAAGAGTTCAAGGGAGGGTGGCTTTGAGGATGTTGAGGAAATGTATAATTAATTAGAGATCATATTAAGCTAAATTAGTCAAATGAAGGAAGATAAATATCATGTTCTTTCTTACATCCTCACTTGTGGAACTTAAACTTCACACACACACAACATAAAAATCAGCACTCAATAATCATACAAGTATAAATGCATGGACATGCACATACCTATGTGGATATAAAAGTTACAAAAAGAAAAAATGAGGGAAAAGAAAGAAAATTAGCGGGAAAGGGTAATAGAATATGAACACTGTCAAATTATGTGATGTAGTGACACACTAAAACAGAAATATCATGGGGAAATACTTTGAACAATAAATAGCTTATTAATTAAAAGAGAGTTACATATTGCTTAAAGTTGGGAGATTTCATTTAGCAAAATGTTGACAAAATATGCTCTCTGGAGGATCTGCTTGAGGATCTCCCTGTAACTTAGGCACATGCATAAATGCATTATAAGGATGATGAAAGAATTCCAGGTTTATAATTGATGTGGCCTTCATTTCTTTTCATATTTTGTTTTTGTATTAATTACAGTTTATTCATTTTGTATCCCAGCTGTAGCCCCTTCATCATTCCCTCCCAATCCCACCCACCCTCTCTCCTTCATCTCCTCCCATACCCCTCTCCAAATCCACCGATGGGGGAGGATCTCCTCCCCTTCCATCTGACCCTAGCTTGTCAGGTGTTTGTTTCTATTCCAATGTTTTAGCCATTTTCAAATATTCATTCTTCACTGTCACCATCCCACAGACATTCCTCCATAGCATTAGACTCTTAAAAATCATCTTTTCTAAAAATCCCTAGCTGAAGTAGAATATTTTACCTGGCAAATATTAAACAAACAGATAAAATTATTCTAACTAAAGCCCTGAATTTGTTTCAGATGACTGATAAAATATCTATAAATAAGGGAAACTCATAAATAATCTCAACTAAGACTTCTCACTAATCATGCTACTTTTCCGGACCCTCTTGTATCCTTACCTCACTCACTTCACCATGGTCTGGTCATGCCCAACAAAGTCTATTGTCTTGCCCAATTAAATTGAGGACATTTTCAGTGTATTTCCTAAAGGACAGCTTAGAATCACAGGAACTTTTCTCCAAAGGGCAATTGAGTCTCACACAAACACTCCAGCAGAACATCTGAAAACATATCTTTGCAGCTAAAGAAGAGGATTATGGCTTACATTATCTTATAAAAATATATCAGGGCACGGGGGTCCTCTATAAGACTGTTTCTCCAACCAAGGACCATGTATGGACATAACCTAGAACCCCTGCTCCTATATATCTCATGGTAGCTCAGTATCCAAGTGGGATTTCCTAGTAAGGGAAACAGGAACTATTTTTGACATGAACTCAATGACTGAGTCCTTTACCTCCCACAGCCTCCCGAGGGAGGAACAACCTTGCTAGGCCACAGAGGAGGACATTGCAGCCAGTACTGAAAATACCTGATAAGGTAGGGTCAGATGGAAAGGGAGGAGGACCTTCCCTAGCAGTGGACTTGGAAAGGGACAAGGAGGAGATGAAGGAGGGACAGTGGTATTGGGAGGGAGTAAGAGAGGGGGCTATGGCTGGGATACAAAGTAAATAAACTGTGATTAATATTAAAAAATAATTTTTTAAAAAATATATGCATGAAGGCGACAATAGGAGGACATTTATCGTTGAGGGATAAGTTTAGTTTCTATTAGCTTGTCCCAAAGAGTACTTACAAAAAGTCATTTTAAAAATTTTCCTACTTTAGAATTTTTAAGTATTTCTAAAACCATGCTCAGAATATTTTTATTTGAAATCTCTATAATTTTAGATCATATGGTACCATGTGGTGGGATCTCTTATTAACATCTCAAACACTTTGTGGGCTGTTACAGTTCTGGCTTGGCCCTGGAGTGGTCTTATCAGAGCTTCAAGTGCTTAGCACTATTGGCATCACAATCTTTTTTCATATAAAATGACACAGTTCATGCCTGGAGTCCATTGAGTGACTGTACTTGCTCATTCAAAAAAGGATTAAAAAATATTGATTTCCAGCATATGCTGTCACTTGGGTTTTTTATCTTAGCCATTCTGATGTAGCTGATAGGCAACTCACTCTTCACATGGGTTTCTCTAGTAAGGGGAGCAGGGATTGTCTCTGACATGGACACTGTTGCCCTCCCCAACAGAAAGATCTCATTGAAACTTCTTGGCACCAGAATTCACCTAAAGACATTGTAACTTAAACAAGGTGGAGCATAATCATTAAGACTTTAGTTTGTGGCTTCCAGATATTTTCAAGATCAATAGCTTGGTTTTTCTGATGAGTAGCTCTAACTTGAACACAGAAGAAATGGTGAACTCAGGGCTATACCTTTGTAACTTAGGAAGTGAATTCACTCAACCACCAGAGTGAATAAGAATTTTTCACAAATAGTGATAAAACAATACACACACTTACCAGAAGAAGAACATATGGGGCACAGGCTAGAATCACTAGTCTAGAGAGTCATAATTACTTTCTCCAAAAATCAAGGTCAAGAAAACAACACAATCCTTTTTCAAAACAATGATTTTTAAATTTATTCATGTGTATTAGTTTATGTGATTGTGCACATACATACATGTTGAATCCCTGGTATTTGGAGTTACTGGAGGTTGTGAACTGATTGATATGTAATAACAACTGAAATCAGGTCTTCAGCAAGAGCAGAAAGTAGTCTTAATTCTTAAGTCTTTTCTCCAGTCCTTCTAAAATGTTAACAGAGAGATTCTAATCCATGTTCTGATGTATCATAAAGTTACTTGACTGCATTATTTAGGAAAAGAAGCAAGCTAATTCTTCCTGTGCATTCTTTAACTTAAAGAGAAAAAAAAGAATATTACTATGGAAAATATCAATAAAAAAATCCAGTCAGCTGGGAAAATCCAAGTGTGGGCCAGTAGATGTAATAGAGGAAAGTCTAAGAATATGTGAAAGCTCTACTGTATAAGGTGAATCCTAATCCTTATTAATCTTAAAGCTCACTGAAGAGAAGGAAGGCAGCATGGACTTTCTGTTTGTGGGACAGCTGATGATGTTCTCTTGAGCAATTTAGGAAGAGGAGGAAGATCAAGACAGGAGTAGGCATGCCACATGAGCAGACAACATTTGGTGAGGAGTATAAGACAGCCTAAGCAGGAATCTGTACGTGGTAAATTTTAGAGAAAAAAAAATGTATATATACAGTATGAGGTAGAGAGAAGAGAGAAAATACTAGAAAAGAAAAAAAATTGATG
Source organism: Rhombomys opimus (assembly GCA_010120015.1). NCBI lineage: Eukaryota > Metazoa > Chordata > Mammalia > Rodentia > Muridae > Rhombomys > Rhombomys opimus. The sequence goes on along the minus strand of REGO01000080.1, from coordinate 3,705,340 downwards.
GTGTTTAATTTTTTGAGTTCTTTATATATTTTAGATATTAGCCACCTGTGGGATGCAGGGTTGGTGATGATTTTTCCCAGTCTGTAGGTTGTTGTTTTGGTTTGATGACAGTGTCCTTTGCTTTACAGAAGCTTTTCAGTTTCAAGAGTTCCCATTTTTTATTGTTGATCTTAGAGCCTGAACTGTGGCAATGACTTTAAGTCTCTTCCCCACTTTTCTTCTAACATATTTAGTGTGTCTGGTTTTATGTTGAGGCCTTTGATATACATGAAGACATCAAGTTAGAAAAGCACCATTTTTTGAAGATGTTATCTTTTTTTTTCACTGTATGGTTTTGGCTTCTTTGTCAAAATTCAAGCGTCTATAGGTGAGTAGATTTATTTCTGGGTCATCTATTCAATTTCATTGATCCACCAGTCTGCTTCTGTGGTAGTACCAAGCAGTTTTTATTACTGTTGTTCTATAATAAAGCTTAAGATCAGGGGTAGAGATGCCTCCAGAAGATCTTCAGGGAGTCTTTTGGAAGAGTGGATGGAAAGATGGACCCAGGGAGACAGGAGCTCTACAAGGAGAGCAACAAAGCCAACAAATCTGGGCCCACTGGGTCATGCAGAGACCAACCAATGATCATGCATGTATTGGATTTAGATCCCCTGCTCAGATGTATCCAATAGGCAGCTCAGTCTTCATGTGGGTCCCATAGTAAGGGAAGTAATGACTGTCTCTTACATGGACTCTGTTGCCTGCCCTTTGATCATGTTCCCTGGTGGATGGCCTTTCCAGGCCACAAAGGAAGAGGATCCAGGCAGTCTTGAGATTTGTTTGGCTAGCGTCAGAGGGTAGGGAATGAAGGATTCCCCTTTCTGTGGTCTAGGGGAGAAGTATAAGAGGAAAGAGGAAGGGAGTGTGGGACAAGAAGGAGACAAGCGAGGGTGCTGCAATCGAGATAGAAGGTGAATAAAGTATAAAATTGTCCTTCTCTAATGTCACACACTCCTTTGGATGCTCCTGCTGCTCTTTCTCTCTCATTAGCCATCTTGAGTTTCTGGAAGGGCTTTGTTCTTGCTCAGGTACCTGCAACGAGGTTGTACGACAAAATATTTTTTTTTCACTTGAGAACTTTTCCAACTGTGAGTACAAAGATTTCATCACCTGTGACCATTCCCATGATGTCCCAGAAAGACATGACTCCTGTTGCCAGAATTTCTGTATGACACCTGTGCCAAAGGTAACTCTTCTGAGACTCTATGCCCCTCCTTTATATCACTCATAATGAGCCTTCTGCTCTATCCCATTGCATATAAAAGGCCTACCACTACATAGCCTGTTAACATTGATTATACCTAGCTGGCAAGTAAGTATGCTTACAAGAGGAATATTCCTCCAACACAAGCTAATCTACTTAGATGTGGGGAAAAAGACAGGGATGTTATACAAATGTTATAAAAGTACAGTTCTGCAGTAGAGGTCCAAAATGCCTTTATATTACTAGGTTTATAAACTTCTAAAATCTCTAGAGAAGAAATTGAGTATATGGGGGTGAAAGACAACATTCTTACACTAAGAAATTAAGAGACAAGGGGCATTGTGTGAAATTAAGCTTTCTATGTTCACGACTCCTAGAATTTCATTTTCTTTGTTCTTTAATAGAAATTGTTGATTTAGAAGTTAAATCTAAGACTACTGATCAGCATGGCTCAGAAGAATGCATACTTTATCCTTTCCACATGCCTGATGTTCCTGTCATTCAGCCAAGGTGAGCTTGTTGAAGCACTAACCCTACATACCTGAAGGCTTTGCTCCATCTGTATACATGGTCATGTGCTTTGAGGAAAGGAATGGTAAACATTGGAAGTTAACCAGTCATTCTTATGGATTCACAGATCATGGACAAATACATCTCCAACTGCCAAAAAGTTTGAGTTGGACGGTTAAATAATCTCTTGTTCATAACAACTGATGCTTTCTTAGTTGATCTGGTTAAATCTAGATGACTTTATTAATTTGAAGAGGATTGCATGCAAAAAATATAAAACTATGGAGGACGTTATGTAAGAAAAGCTATAAGAATCACAGAAAAGCACTTCAGAATAAAAGGGGGGAACAATTGTGGAGAAATAGCATGAGAAATTAATTGTGAGTTCTTGACTCAAGCAAAGAAAGCCTGGAAGAGAAAAGCCATAATGGAGGAGTACAGAGTAGGCATTCACTCTGTTGCCTGTACTTATAGGTATCCTTACATACCTATAAAGTAGACAACAATGGCTATCTCATTTTCAGGCTTTGGCAAATTCTCATGATGTCCTTCACTTCCCCATCCTTCCCTAGGTCAAGGGGCTGCAGACGACTTGCTTTTGGCAGAAAATGGCCTTCCTTCTGTTAAAATAAACTGCCCAGAAGGTGCTAATGCCTATGGTTCCTACTGCTACTACTTCATTGAAGATCGTTTGACCTGGGGGGAGGCAGACGTAAGTGAAGAGAGATATGTGGCAGAGGGAGGGATCAGAACATTTCCTAGTGGCTTTATAAGATAGAGCAGATTACCTATTTTCCCTATCACCAACTAAATTTTCCCCTTGATTATGACTTCTAGTTTGAATCTCCTACAGAGATCTTGGTGCTGAATCACAGTATCATCAGGGACATTTCTGTATTGTCCCTTTTCTCAAACATTCTTTAGGAGAACTAGTATATTGTTCAAAACTCCGTTTTCTATTGAGTAATCTATTTTTCCCCCTCTGGACACCACAGCTCTTTTGCCAGAACATGAATTCAGGTCACCTGGTATCAGTGCTCAGCCAGGCTGAGAGCAACTTTGTGGCCTCTCTGGTTAAGGAAAGTGGTACTACGGTTACCAATGTCTGGACTGGACTTCATGACCCCAAAAATGTGAGTTTGTGGCCTCTTTATCTCCTAATAATCAGATGCAGGAGGACTGGGAGAACCAAGTCTAGCCTGTGAAAAGCCAAATTTACAACACTCATAGAAAAGAAATGTGTTTGTGAATGCTAGGATATATTAGCATGTCTAGGTTCCCTGAACATGGAATACAGATAGCTGGGGCTAAAATTCTTTATACCTCCATACATTCATGGTCAATTTCATTGTATTATCCAAGTAGCATTTGCTATATAGTGATCATTATTTATAGTGTATCTTGATGATTCATGTTATAACAGAATCGTCTTCAGATGACAAAGAAGAAAATAATTGATTGCTTGTTTTGGCATATCTGTTGTTATACCAACAGATCTAGTATTATCTAGGAGTATTCTGAACTAGGCAAGCTTTGAGTCTCAAGAAAGAGATTCTGGGAATGGCTTTCTGTGATAAATATTTCTGGATCTTTGTAAAATTCAGAGTATTTACCTCTCTGAAGGAAAATGGAAGGAGTTGAATATTTGGAGAAAGGAAAAAACAAAGAAACATTGATTCTGAAGTGGGACTGTGACATTTACTTTGTTCTATATTTTGGTCCCCTTATGAACATGGACATGGTTCCGGTATTTCTATCAATTTTTGAGTGACATTGGCTCAATTTAACTCTTTCGCTATAGAACCGTCGTTGGCACTGGAGCAGTGGATCTCTATTTCTCTACAAATCATGGGCCACTGGGGCTCCAAGCACTGCCAATCGTGGTTATTGTGTGACACTGACATCAAACACAGGTAAGAAGCCCAGTCTCATGCTGCTGTTTGTTTCTTCTGCTCAACTCTGGGGATATACCTGGGGCTGGAGATAGGGAAGGGTTACTTATGAAAGAAAGAGAAGAGTGTTCCCCTTATTTCTTGTCCAGTCAGTCTTAAAACTGGATAAAACCATACTCTCTCCCTCTGACTATCCCCCCCATTGGCTTGTAGCATACAAGAGATGGAAGGATGAAAACTGTGATGCTCAGTACTCCTTTGTCTGCAAGTTCAAAGCCTAAAGTCACCTGTACAACTGATGTTCAGAACTCTGTTACTATGTAGTAAAAAATGAAAGAAGACCATTGATCCATCCCTAATTAAATACAATTTCCTGAAGAAAAAAAGATTTGCAGTATGTTTTTTTTCCTATCACCCCAGATCCTTATCACTTCTCCCACCATCCAGTTACATCCAATCTTTCTCTCTCACTTAAAAACAAACAAACAGGCAAACAAAAATGAAAACAAGCAAACCAGTATAAAACAAAATAAAGAAAAAGTCCACTAAAAATTCAAACAGAAAGAGAGAGATACATACAAGCAAAAACCATAAAAACACAAAATTAGAAACCATAATACTTGTATTTTTTTTGGATACATTTTTTGGGGAACCATGGCCTAATGAAGATAAAATTGTGCCCTACGATTGTGCATTCTTTTGACTTCACTATGTCCATTGCCAGTGCTTGAGTACTTAAGATGGAAAGGGTTCCAGCACTGCATAGCATAGCTATTGTTAAAATTGTATTCTTCATGAGCATTCTGTGCCTTTGCTTAGACTGTGTGTTTTAGAAATAATTACAATGTTCATTCTAAGGCATGGTTATTTTGATACTCTGTGGGATTTCATAAGTTTGTATTTTAAGGAAGCCACTTTTGTATGCTCAGGGAAACAATTTGAAGCTATACTTGGTTTGAGATTTTAAGGAAAATTGCTGGGTCTATAATACTGAATACATTGTTGACAGAAACACTAGAGGCTTAAAGACTAGCATAGTATGAATAATGACATTCTTTGAATGAACTAATAAATAAAACATGATGATTTAAGTGAACAAAATAAATAGAAATAGTTAATTGTCACTATAAGGGTCCTATCTCCAAATACAGACAAGAGTTAGGATTTTTAATAACTTTAAGAATATAACTCATATTCCAGCACCAATTATATCAATGAGAACATTAAACATAATTTGGTAAAACAATCCAATCCAAAGAACACACATTATCAATTTGAATTATGACTATACCACACTGTATGAAAAACAAACTATGATGCAATATGTATATCCTCACATTCATCGGATAAATGAGTTGTGGTGAAAGATACAAATACTTTCAAAAGAAAATACAGAAACTATATGATACAAATAAATACAGAAGGTGGCATAGAAACACTCTAGTGGATCTATGGACTCAAATTGAAGACCTAGAAATAAACCACACACATACAGTAACTTGATTTTTGACAAAAAAAAAAAAATGCCAAAATCATTCAATGGAAAAAAGACAGCATCTACGAAAAATGCTGCTGGTAAAACTGGATGTTTACATGTAGACAAATACAAGTGGATCCATATTTATCACCCTGCACACAACTAAAGCACAAATGGATCAAAGATCTTAACATAAAACCATACAAACTAAATCTATTAGAAGAAAAAGCAGGGAAGAGCCTTAACCTCGTTGGTACAGGAGACAACTTACTGAACAGAACACCAACAGCACAGGCTCTAAGATCAACAATCAATAAATGGGACCTCATGAAACTGAAAAGCTTCTATAAAGAAAGGTAAACTGTCCTCTGAACAAAAAGAGAGCCTACAGACTGGAAAAAGATCTTCAGCAACTGTATATCTGACAGAGGGCTAATATCCAGAATATATTTAGAAGTCACGAAGTTAAACACCAACAAACCAAGAAATCGATTAAAAAGTAGGGTACACACTAATCAAAAACAAGGAAATCATGAAATTTGCAGGCAAATGGTGGAATCTAGAAAAGATCATTCTGAGTGAGGTATCCCAGAAGGAGAAAAACACACATGATATATACTCACTTATATAGACCTATAAGATATGATAAACATAATGAAATCTATATACCTAAAAAAGAAAAGCAAGAAAGAAGACCCAAGGTAAGATGATCAATCCTCACTTAGAAAGACAAATGGGATGGGCATTGGACATAGGAGAAAACATATAACAGGACAGGAGCCTACCATAGAGGGCCTCTGAAAGACTCTAGCTAACAGTGTATCAAAGCAGATACTCATAACCAAACCTTGGGCAGAGTGCAGGAAATCATAAGAAAGAAGGGGGAGTTAATATGACCTGGAGAGGATAGGAGCTCCACAAGGACCAAATATATCTGGGCACAGGGATCTTATATGAGACTGTTTCTCCAACCAAGGACCATGTATGGAAATAACCTTGAACCTCTGCACGGATGTAGCCCGTGGTAGCTCAGTAACCAAGTGGGTACCCTAATAAGGGGAACAGGACTATTTCTGACAACAACTCAATGGCAGGCTCTTTGACCTCCCCACCACCCAAGGGAGGAGCAGCCCTGATAGGCTACAGAGGAGGACTTTGCAGCCAGTCCTGAAGATACCTGATAAAACAGGGTCAGATGAAAGGGGAGGAGGTCCACCCCTATCAGTGGTCTTGGAAAGGGTGCAGGGAGGAGATGAGGGAGGGAGAGTGGGATTGGGAGGGAATGAGAGAGCAGGATACAGCTGGGGGGGATACAGACTTAATAAAATGTAACTAATAAAAAAATGAAAAAATTAAAAAGTGCAGTACAGAGCTAAACCCAAAGTTCTCAGTGTTACGGTTAAGGTTACAGAGGATTATCGAGTGGCAATATATATATATATGTATATATATATATATATATATATATGTATATATATATATATATATATATATATATATATATATATATATGTACATATATATACATATATATATATTTAAGAAAATGCTTATCATCCTTAGACATCTGAGAAATACAAATCAATAAGATCCTGAGATTTCACCTTACAACCATCAGAATGGCTAAGATCAAAAACTCAAGTGACAACACATGCTGGTGAGGTTGTGGAGAAAGGAGAACCCTCCTCCATTGCCGGTGGGAATAGAACCTTGAACAACCACTTTGGAAATCAATCTGGTGCTTTCTCAGAAAATTAGTAATAGTGCTACCTCAAGATCCAGCTATTCTACTCTTCATATATATCCAAAAAGATGCTAAACCATACAAGGACATTTGCTCAATAATGTTCATAGCAGCTTTATTCATAATAACCAGAATCTAGAAAACATGAGATGTCCCTCAACTGAAGAAGAAATACAAAAATTGTGGTACATTTACATGTACCACAATGGAATACTACTCAGCAATTAAAAACAAGGAAATCATGAAGTTTGCAGGCAAATGGTGGGACCTAGAAAAGGTCATTCTGAGTGAGATAACCCAGAAGAAAAGACACATTTGCTATATACTCATTTATAAGTGGATATAAGCAATATAATATAGGATAAACATACTAAAATCTATAGTCCTACAGAAGCTAAACAAAGAAGGAGGAACACAGGGATGAGGCTGAAACCTCAGTCAAAATGGCAAACAGGATAGGCATCAAAAGGAGAAGACAAGGAACAGGACAGGAGCCTTCCACAATGGTCTTAGGAAAGAGTCTACCCACCGGGGTATGGGAGAAGATACTGAGACCCATAGCCAAACTTTGGGCAGAGTGCAGGAAACCTTGTGGAAGAAAGGGAGATATAAAGACCTGGAGAGGACAGGAACTCCACCAGAGGCCAAAAGAGCCAAAAACCTGGGCCCAGGATGGCCTGCAGAGACGTATACTCCAAACAAGGACCATGCATGGAGAGGACATAGACCCCCTGCTCAGTTTCCTAATGGGTCCCCTAATAAAGGGAACAGTGGCTGTCACTTATATGAACTCAGTGGCCTTCTCTTTGGTCACCTCCCTGGGGGGTGCAGCCTTCCAGGCCACAGAGGAAGACAGTGCAGCCAGCCATAAAGAAACCTGGTAGGCTAAGGTCAAATAGAAGGGGAGGAGAAGCTCCCCTATCAGTGGACTAGAGAGGGGAAGGAGAGGGAGAATGAGTGGGACTGGGAGGAGATGAAGGAGGTGGTTACAGCAGGGATACAAAATTAATAAATTGTTATTAATTAATTAGTTAATTAATTAAAAAAATAAATAAGTCCAAAAGTACTGAAGTATATTGCTATAAGATGATATTAGCCTAAGATGCTATAACAGGATGCTAGCACATAAGAGACCAAATAGGGAAGAAAAGCGATAGAATACTAGAGCCATGACTGTATTATATAATACAAAATAAAATGTAATATACTATAGAAATAAAATCTTATGGAATAATTGTGAAAACAATTTGGGCTATCAGGTCCATACCTAAAAATCAAACATATATCCCATGTTTATGAACTGGAAGGTGAGACAAAGTCAGAAACCCACAAATTGATCTAAATAGATGTACTTTAACACCCACCAAATTGTCGTATGTCTTTGTCAAAGTTGACAAGTTTGTAAACTGTATGTGGAGGCTAGAAATGGTTAAAACATACTGAGTCCATAGTTACTTTGAATTTTCTGTTTTCTGCAATCCCCTTTATTTTTCAGTGTTGTCTTATAACTCTAGGTAAAATGCGAAGCAGTGTACTAAATAAGATTGGAGCACGTGAATGGCATTCACTTATTCCCAATTTTACTGTAAATACTTCCAGTTTTGTCCCATGTAGCATAATGTTGACTATATATAGCTTTGTTTGACTCATGCAACCTTCATTAGGTTGAAATATGTTCTGAAAGCTTCTTTAGGGCTTTTATCACAAAGGGATGTTGGCTATTTTTCAAAACCTAACTCTACATTAATTGACATACTCATGTGACTTTTATCTTAAACTCATTTATGTGTTACTTTACTTATTAATTTGTGTATTTAACCACATGTGTACCTCTGGAGTGAAGCCTAATTTCTTTCTCAGCCCTTTTGTCTTTTGTATACAGGAGGGCTTCTGATTTTTTGAGTTAATTTTGTATCCAGCCACATTGCTGAAGGTGTTAATCCGCTGTAGGAGTTCCCTGGTAGAATTTTGGGGGTCACTCAGGTATATTATCATATCATCTGCAAACAGTGATACTTTGACTTCTTCCCTTTCAATTTGTATCCCCTTGATCTCCTTCAATTATCTTATTGCTCTAGCAAGAACTTCAAGGACACTATTGAAGAGATATGGAGAGAGTGAGCAGCCTTGCCTTGTCCCTGATTTCAGTGGGAATGATTTAAGTTTCTCTCCATTGAGTTTGATATTGGCTATAAGCTTGTTGTATTACCTTTACTATGTTCAGGTATGTGCCATGTATCCCAGATCTCTCCAAGACTTTAAACATGAATGGATGTTGGACTTTTTTCAAATGCCTTTTCAGCACCTAAGGAGATGATCATGTGGTTTTTCTCCTTCAGTTTGTTTATGTGGTGGATCACATTGATGCATTTCTGTATATTGCATGCCTGGAATGAAGCCTACTTGGTCATAGAGGATGATATCTTTGATGTGTTCTTGGATTCAGTTTGCAAGTATTTTGTTGAGTATTTTTGCATAGATGTTCATGAGGGAGATTGGTCTGAAATTCTCTTTCTTTGTTAGGTCTTTGTGAGGATTAGGTAGCAAGGTGACTGTGGCTTCATAGAATGAGTGTTCCTTCTGTTTCTATTTTGTGGAATAGTTTGAAGAGTATTTGTGTTAGCTCTTCTTTGAGGGTCTAGTAGAAATCTGTGCTGAAACCATCTTGGCCCTGGGCTTTTTTTTTTTCATGGTAGACTTTTGATGACAGCTTCTATTTCCTTAGGGGATATAGGACTATTTAATTGGTTTACCTGGTCTTGACTCAGCTTTGGCATGTAGAATCAGTCAAGAAAATTGTCCATTTCATCTAGATTTTCAAATTTTGTGGCATATAGACTTTGGAAGTAAGACCTGATTATTGTTTAGATTTCTACAGTGTCTGTGGTTATGTGCCCTTTTCACTTCTGATTTTGTTGAATTGGGTAGTTTCTCTTTGCCTTTTAGTTAGTTTGGCTAAGGGTTTGTCTATCTTGTTGATTTTCTCAAAGAACCAGCTCTTGGTTTCATTGATTCTTTGAATTGTTTTATTTGTTTCTAAATGATTGATTTCAGCCCTGAGTTTGATTATTTCCAGCCGTCTACTCCTCTTTGGTATGTCTGCTTCTTTTTTTTTCTAGGGCTTCTAAGTGAGTCATTAAGTTGCCCCCATGAGATATTTCGAATTTCTTCTTGAAGGCAATTAGTGCCATGAACTTTCCTCTTATCACTGTTTTCATTGTGTCCCATAAGTTTCGGTATGTTGTGCCTTCATTTTCATTGAGTTCTAGGAAGACTTTAATTTCTTTCTTTATTTCTTCTGTGACCCAGCTGTCATTTAGTAGCAAGTTGTTCAGTTTCCATGTTTGTTTATGCCTTTTGCTATTTTTGTCATTGAGGTCCAGCTTTATTCCATGGTGATCAGATAGGATACGAGGGATTATTTCAATCTTCTTGTTTCTGTTGAGTCTTGCTTTGTGACCCACTATATGGTCCATTTTGGAGAAGCTTCTATGAGGTGCTGAGAAGAAGGGAAAGTCTTTTGTGTTTGGGTGAAAGGTTCTGTAGAGGTCTGTTAGGTCCATTTGATCCATGACTTCTCTTAGAGACATTGTTTCTTTGTTTAATTTCTGTTTTGTTGACCTGTCCTTTGTTGAGAGTGGGGTGTTGAAGTCTCCCACTATTAATGTGTGGGGGCCTATGTGTGGTTTTAGTTTAATTAAAGTTTCTTTTACCAATGTGGGTGCCCTTGCATTTGGGGCATAGATATTCAGGATTGTGATATCTTTCTGGTGGATTTTTCCCTTGATGTGTATGAAGTGTCCTTCTCTATCTCTTTTGATTAATTTTGGTTGAAAAATCTATTTTATTAGATATTAGAATGGCTACCCCTCCTTGCTTCTTGGGTCCTTTTGCTTGGAAAGCCGTCTTCCAGCACTTTACTCTCAGGTAATATCTATCTTTGTGATTTAGGTGTGTTTCTTGTATGCAACTGATTGCTGGGTCTTGTTTATGCATCCATTCTGTTAGTCTGTGTCGTTTTATTGGAGAATTGAGTCCATTAATGTTGAGGGAGATTAATGACTAGGGGCTGTTAGATCCATTGAGATTGATGGTGGCTATCATCGTGTGCTTGTGTGTTTGACTACTTTTTGTTTTGCTGTAGGGAGGTTATTTATTTCCTGTGTATTCTTGAAAGTAGTTGGTTATCTTGGGTTGTACTTTTCCTTCTAGTATCTTCTGTAATGATGAATTTGTGTGCAGGTATTGTTGAAATTTGTTTTTGTCATTGAATATCTTGTTTTCTCCATCTATGAGGACTGAGAGTTTTGCTGAGTACTGTAGGCTAGGCTGACATCTGTGTTCTCTTAGGGTCTGTGTGATATCCGTCAAGGCCCTTCTGGCTTTCATAGTTTCTGTTGAGAAGCCAGGTGTGATTCTGATGGGTTTGCCATTATATGTTACTTGGCCTTTTTCCCTTGCAGCTTTTACTATTTTTTCTTTGTTCTATATACTTACTCATTATTATGTTGCCATAGGATTTTCATTTCTGGTCCAATTTATTAGGTGTTCTGTAGGCCTCTTTTATTCTTATTGGCTTCCCCTTTAAGTTGGAGAAATTTTCTTCATTGATTTTGTTGAAAATATTTTCTGGGACTTAGAGGAGGGAATCTTCTTTTTCCGATATTCCTAGTATTATTAAGGTTTTCTTTTTTTGTTTTGTTTTGTTTTGTTTTTTGGTTTTTTTTATGTTGTCTTGAGTTTCTTGCACAGTCTGTGTCAGGAATTTTTTAGATTTAACATTTTCTTTGACAGATACATTGATTTCTTCCATTGTATCTTCCACACCTGAGATTCTTTCTTCCATCTCTTGTAGTCTGTTGGTTATGCTTACCTCTGTAGTTCCTGTTTTCTTTCCTAGGTTCTCCCTCTCCATGATTTCCTCCATTTGTGTTTTCTTTAATTTTTCCAATTCTATCTTAAGATCTTGAACCGTTTTGTTGATTTTCATCACCTGTGTGACAGTATTTTCCTGCTTTTCCTTCAATTCCTTCAGCTGTTTGTTTGAACATTCCTCTGTTTCTTTTATTTCTTTCAGTGACATATTCATTTCCTCTCTGAACACCACAAACTGTTTGGCTGCTCTCACCTTTATGTGGAACAACAAAAAACCCAGAATTACTACAATAATTCTCTACAGTAAAAGATTTTCAGGAGGTATCTCCATCCCTGATCTCAAGCTGTACTATAGAGCAACAATACTAAAAACTGCATGGTACTGGCATAGAAACAGACTGGTGGATCAATGGAATCAAATAAAAGACACTGACTGAAATCTACACACATATGGACACCTGATTTTTGACAAAGATGCCAAAACCATTTATTGGAAAAAAGATAGCATCTTCAACAAATGGTGCTCGTCTAACTGGATGACTACTCATGTAGAAAAATGCAAATAGATCTATATATATCACCCTGCACAAAACTAAATTCCAAGTGGATCAAAGATCTCAACATAAAACCAGACGCACTAAATCGCTTAGAAGAAAAAGTAGGGAATACCCTTGAACTAATATGCACAGGAGACAACTTCCTGAAGAGAACACCTACAGCACAGGTTCTAAGAGCAACAATCAATAAATGGGACCCCATGAAACTGAAAAGCTTCTGTAAAGCAAAGGACACTGTCATCAGAACAAAACGACAGCCTACAGATTGGGAAAGGATCTTCACCAACCCTATATCTGACAGAGGACTAATATACAGTATATATAAAGAACTAAAGAAGTTAAAGAGCAAAAAATCAAGTAATCCAATTAAAAATGGAGTACAGAGCTAAACAGAATTCTCAATAAAGGAATATGGAATGGCAGAGAAACACTTAAAGAAATGCTCAACCTCATTAGGCATCAGGGAAATGCAAATCAAAACTACACTAAGGTTTCACCTTACATCCATCAGAATGGCTATAATCAAAAACTCAAGAGACAACACATGCTGGAGAGGTTGTGGAAAAGGGGGAACCCTCCTCCACTGCTGGTGGAAATGTAAATTTGAACAACCACTCTGGAAAGCAATCTGGCGCTTTCTCAGACAACTAGGAATAGAGCTTCCTCAAGATCCAGCTATACCACTCCTAGGCATATACCCAAAAGAGTCTCAAATACACAATAAGAACATTTGCTCAACCATGTTTGTAGCAGCCTTATTTGTAATAGCCAGAAGCTGGAAACAGCCCAGATGCCCCTCAGTGGAGGAATGGATGGACAAATTGTGGTATATATACATAATGGAATATTATTCAGCAATAAAAAACAAGGAAATCATGGAATTTGCAGGTAAATGGTGGGATCTGGAAAAGATCATTCTGAGTGAGCTATCTCAGAGGCAGAAAGACACGCGGTATATACTCACTCATACAGGCATATAATATAGGATATACATACTAAAATCTGTACACCTAAAGAAACTAATCAAGAGGGAGGACTCTTGCCAAAATGCTCAATTCCTATCCAGAAAAACAAAGAGTTTTGACATCAGAAGAAAGAGAAAAGAGGGAACAAGTCAGGAGCCTGACACAGAGGACCTCTGAAAGGCTTTGCCCTGCAGACTATCAAAGCAGACAGTGAGACTTATGGCCAACTGTTGGGCAGAGTGCATGGAATCTTACGTAAGAAGTGGGAAATAGTAAGATCTGGAGAGGACAGGAACTCCACAAGAGAGCAGCAGAACAAAAAAAAAAAAAAAATGAGCAAAGGGGTCTTTCCTGAGACTGATACTCCAACCAAGGACTATGCATGGAGATAACCTAAGACCCCTGCACAGATGTAGCCCATGGCAATTTAGTATCCAGGTGGGTTCCATTGTAATAGGAACAGGGACTGTCTCTGTCATGAACTGATTGACCTGCTCTTTAATTACCTCCCCTGAGGAGGAAGCAGCATTACCAGGCCACAGAAGAAAACAGTGCAGACACTCCTGATGAGACCTAATTGACTAGGATCAGAAGGAAGGAGAAGAAGGCCTCCCCTATCAGTGGAGTTGGGGAGGGGTGTGCATGCAGAGGGTGGAGGAAGGGAAGGATTGGGCTGGAGGAGAGAGGGAACCACAGGGGGATACAACATGAATAAAGTGTAATTAATAAAGATTTAAAAAAAAGAAAAAAAAGAGATAAGGGCATAGATGTGGAATGAAGCTTTAGATAACCTCTTTACAATCTCTTACTTGTGGTCCATTTAAATAACCTTGTTTACATTCTTTTACTTCTGGTCTAGTTTGAATAGTCACCAGGGTAGTAGGAGAAAGTCCTTCACATAACAGCAGAGAGGAAGAGCAAGAATAAGTTTCCAACCAATGTCTGGCAAAACAGCCAAGGACATGGAGAACAGACTGTTCAAGGCAGCCAAGGGCACTTAGAAGCACAAAAATGGATTGGCCTGGGGAGAATCTGGCACAGTAAGATGATCTTCTAGGTAGAGTCTGATATTGCACAAAGTAAGATAGCCATAGACAGAACAAACGTCCAGGCTGAGCTGAATTTCCCTTGCATTTTAAGTTTCCCCAGATGTCCAATTCCCATGACCCTTAGGTTCACAGGTAGCAAGAAAACACCTTCCCGGAACTTGTGCAAATGGAAGATGAAGTAGCCAAGAAAGAAATAGAGAGGTTTCACTGGAGAATAATAAAGACTTGTGAAAGTTCTAGTGTAACTTAAGTTTTATCCCACTCATTACTTTAATAAAGGACCTTAGTTGATATTTAGGTGACATATGCCAATTTCTGTGTAAAATTTGGATAAAAATGTTGCATTAAGGGCAATACACTTTCTAGAAACTTTTCAATTTCATCAATGTCACTTGTCAATTTTAGAATTTATTTCCAAATTCTGTAAGGCAAAGCAATCCATTAATAGACTGAAACAAAGTCTAAAATGGCAAAACAAAAATTTAACATTCATGTACCTGACAGTGAATTGATATACAAAATATATAAATATCTGAGTTAAACCCCAGAAATGCTAAAATTTCAATCAATAAACAGACAAGTGAAAAGCACAGACATTCTTTTCCAAGGATCAAGTACAATGGCCAAAGAGATACATTAAATAATGTTCAACATCCCTAAGCTTTGGAGAAATGCAAAGCAAAGTACATTAAAATGCCATCTCACTCCTGCCAGAATGGCTATCATTAAAAGAACAAAAGCAATGCTGACACAACAGAATGACATTTGCAGAGTGTGATACTGAATTGACAGAACTGAAATTGATCACTACACGGAATCAAACAACTGTGTATTCGGTGATTACACTGTAATCAATTACATAGCTCATTGGCTAACAACATGAAAGTAGAAAAGAGAACAATGCCTTGAAATTTATCTCATCCCATGTTCAGAGATAAAAGTGTTAACCATTTCCCCCAGAAGGGTTATAGTAGAAAACTCAGATGGCAAGTTTCAGGAGTTCTTTTCATTAGAAATGGAAAATGATGTCTTCAGAGAATGAGACCTTCCAAAGAGTAGCCCATTTTACTGAGAAAATTTGTTCTACTTTGTATTGTTATTGCTGGTCTTACAAATTGCATCATAATCAAACCCTTTGATCATTACCCAGAGTTCCTGTATTCTTGGCAAATTCTGTAGTTTATTATAGGTATTTACAACACCTTAAAGAATCTTCTGCAGCCCTTTTAACGTAAGGGTGAAACTTCTGGTCAAGTGTGATCAATGATGTAGCTGCTGACCTCTGAAAAAGAATGCTCTTAGAATTATCAATGCAAGTAGAAGCATGGTAGGCAATCATGCTTTTCATCCTCTTTGGTGTCAAGCATTTCCTAAGGAACATGTACGGTAGTTGTCCTCTCAAAACAACAACACATCAACAGCAGACAAATCCTAGAACAAGTGTAGGAAGTCAACAAAAAAATGAAAGCGAAGATTTTTAAAAAAAAAAATCACAAATGGTGTCTGGTTAGATAGCTCAGTGATAGTGTTTGTTGCGCTCTAGGTCCAACCTCAAGCATCTCAGAAAAAATAAAAATAAAACTATCATTTGGTACACCCCATAAAACCTGCTTTTCCATTTCTTGATAGATTGTTTACAATAGCTAACTCCTTGGATAGGCCGTGTGCCCAGCAGCTGATAAAGAGACAGGAGTAATATTATATATATATTTGATGATGGTCTTTTATTCAGGCATAAAAAAGAATAAAATTATTTCATTTGTAAAAAATGGGTACAATATTACACCACTGTATTACATGAAATAAATTAGATTTAGAGAGACAGATACTGTTTTCTCTTATCTATGGGACCTACAGTTTAGATGCACACACACATACACTCTCACTCACACACAAGTGTGTATGTGTGTGTGTAGAGTGCAATATAAAAACACAAGGGCTACCATTCGAGAAGATAAAGGCAGCTAATGGAGTAAACAAGAGAGGATAATGGGGAGCGAATATGGTCAAAATATGTGAAAGTCTTGAAGAAAAATGTTATTGTGAAACATAATTTTTCACAATAGTTATCAATATTTCTTTCGAATATAAACATTTTAATATACGCACTTATCAATACATATATCACACAGTTGGGACAATCAATAAATAACAGACCTTTTTCCTAGGGATATGTGAACCAAAGAGGTTCTTCAGGAGATCCCTATATTGTCTTAGGTGCTACTTACTGAAAACGCTTCACAGCAAAGGTAAATTTCTTAGCTGAACAATGCCTTATGTTTTGTTTCAAGCACATCATTTTAAAGAGTTTGGATGCCCAGCACTCTCTCTTACCACCAACCAAAGACAAAGGTCTAGATAACTGTAAAATTTTACTTGACAAAAGCAAAGCCATTTTTGCTGTTTTCTAATCATACTGCTCAAGGGGAAAATCATAGAGGAGAATTTTCTCTGGTTTATTCTTTGATTAAAAAGGGAAACTGCTACTAATTTAAAAGAATCAACCAAAATCAAAACCAGCTCATCTGTGGACAAGCTAGCAAGTGCAACTGGGAAGACATTGAATTCACCTGGAAAGCTTTTGTAAAACTTTGTAATGCTTTTTCTAAAAGCATTATCTTTGCTGTTCTTAAAACACACCCATGGCAGAAAGAACACTATAGACTTCTTTCTAGCTGCTCTTGAGGGTAGCAAAGTTCTCAGCAGTTTGAAAAGAAGAGGGAAATCCCAACAGTGAGGGAAATATAGAAGGCTTCACAGGAGACTGACAGCCTGAGAAGGATCAACAAGTGGGGAAGGTCAGACAGCTGAGGTTTAGCATTTTCCCCCACATACTAGGATGGGACAGAAGGTGTCTACGTAATCTGATGTTTCAACTAATTTCCTCACTTTTTCAGGAAGGCATGCTTCTCACCATGCCCTGCTGCACCTGCCTCTCCTGCTCTTGGCCCAACACATAACACTGCTATGGAAGCACATGAGGCATTCCTCTGCTCTCCTGCTCCAGTTAGCCTTTAAATTTCTGGAAGGAATCTGGTCCCTCATAAGTTGTTCAGTGACACGAGAACCAGGCACTTGTTTGCTTCTGGGGAAGGACAATAACTTGTCTTTAACCTAGGAAATTTGCCAGCTTATGTGTGGGAAGAGAGCTACACCTGTGGCTGTTCCCAGGGTGTGTGGGAAAGGGGCTGTTATTGCTGCCAAGTTCTGTGTGTCAGTGCCCAAAGCAGGCTTTCTGACATCAGGCTCCTCCCACTCCTTACCCACCCTAGATTTTCTATTCAACTCTGTTTTATATAAAAGACCTACCTTTTCCTAGCCCGACAAGACACCTTGGTCTGAGCCTGCAGGTAAAGACTTTTCTCAGAAAGGAACTTGTAACATAAGTTAGTCCCCTTATATGTGAGGAAAGCAACAATGAAATTTATACAAAAGCTACTAGCAATGATGCCTCAGAAGAGCCACAGCTGCCTTTGAGTTTCAGAGTCTGTATGATCCTCCGGAGAGAAATGTTTGAGTGTGTCTGGTTCTCAGACAGCTTTCATGCACCGAGGAACAGAGAACAGAGACCTTGGAATGAATCAGCGGTTCTCTGTTAACGTTAGAGTTTTCTTCTCTTTGTTCTTTGATAGAGATTGTTGATTTGCTTCCTACGCGAAAGGCAGTCTGCTACTCAGCATGGCTAGAAGCACAGCATACTTCATCCTGGCCTCATGCCTGATGTTCCTGTCTCCCAGCCAAGGTAAGTGAGATCTTTTCCTAGACTTTATTTTCTGAAACTATCGTTTGATGCTATCAGCCAACCCCTATCAACCTGAGGCACGTGAAGGAAGGTAGAGTCAATGTTAGTCATGTGTTGAGCCTTGTTACTGCTCTAATTCCACCTCTTCTGAGATTTTAAGGTGAAATTTAAAATCATCTCTTATCTATGGAAACTGAACTTTGATTGGCTCATCTGTGTAACTTTAGATCTTATTAAAGACTTGAGGGGGCTTGTAGGAATAAAAGGAATGGAGATGTGAGAGGATTCCTGTGTGGGGAAAGGCAGAAGTTGGAACTAATAATATAATAAATTTCCCTGGGAAATTCATTGTGAGTTTTTGTCTTAAAGAATGAGGGGTGGCAGAGAAGTACAAAGATGCAGGAAGTTGAAGAGGCAGTCATCTGAACTCCATGCTTCATCATTGAGTTCCTGCTGAGGAATCCTGCCAGTTGTCTCATCTTCTAGCCTGAGCCTAGTCCTGGGAGTCTCCTTTAACCATTTTTCTTAGGCCAGGAAACTGAAGAAGACCTGCCTTCTTCCAGAATCATTTGTCCAGAAGGTTCCAATGCCTACAGCTCCTACTGTTACTACTTCATTGAAGAACGTTTAACTTTGGCTGATGCAGATGTGAGTAGAGAAATGTGTGGAAGGAAGATACTGACACTTTCTGGTGTGTTTAGAGGCTTCATTAGAAGCCCTGCCCTATCATGGCCGAGGTTTGCTTCCTCAAGCCTCTTTCATTTTTAACCTTCCCAAACACAGATGTAGGTGGTGAGAAATAACATCATCATGACCATGTTTTCACAGTCTTCTTCAACTGCTTTCCTTGGGAGGACCTAGTATAGTGTTCAAAACTTTCTTCACCATTCAGTAATCTATTATCTCCACTTACACAGCTCTTTTGCCAGAACATGAATTCAGGCTACCTCGTGTCTGTTCTCAGTCAGGCTGAAGGCAACTTTGTGGCCTCTCTGATTAAGGAGAGTGGTACTACAGATGCCAATGTCTGAACTGGCCTCCATGACCCTAAAAGGGTGAGTATGTGTCCTCTTTTTCTCCTGATAATCAGACGATGTGGGAAAGGTAGTCTTCTATGCAAGAGCTAGCTTTTATGGTGTTTGTATGACAGCAATATCTCTACATATCCCAGAATGTATAGGATTTGTAAGGATCACTGAAGATAGTTGTGATGGATGAAGGACTGGCTCCTTAGCATTCTTTTCATGTATGAACAGGTTTATTCTATTCCAAGAAAAGCATTTCTGTGTGTCTTACTCTGACCTGTCTAGGTAATCTCTGAGTTAGACAGAAGCTATTTGTAAGTGATCCAAGAGAAGAGAATTTACTGTCAATATACCAGCAGCCAATAGGATTATCAATTTTTGCCTCCAAAAAGATAAAATCTAGTAACCACTTTCTGTAGTGAGTGTTTACAAATTCTGTAAAGTGAAAAGCTTACAGTTTTGCAGTACAGAAGAACTTGGACATTCAATTAAAAGTGAAGCTGAGAGAAAAATCCTATGGAATCTCATGAAATAAAAAAAAAAAACATTGCAGTTAATTCTTGAAACGTTTTTCTCATTTCCAATTGTACACATAGGACAGACAGACCCTTTCACTCTTTTATGATTTGCGGATGCTCTTATTTCATCTCTTCTCTTCTAGAATCGTCGTTGGCACTGGAGCAGTGGGTCTCTGTTTATCTACAAGTCCTGGGCCACTGGGTCTCCAAACTCCTCCAATCACGGCTACTGTGTATCCCTAACTTCAAACACAGGTGGGAAATGAGCAATCGCCATAAAACTATTTGCCTTTGTTCAGGTCTTGGGATAGGCTGGAGAAAGAGACATGCAATTCCATATTTAAGAAACGGAAGTCAGTCTCTTTCATTTCTTATCATGAGTCTTTAGGAACCTCTTGGTCTGACTTTTCCCACTCATTTGTAGGATACAAGAAGTGGAGAGACAGCAACTGTGATGCACAGTACTCATTTGTCTGCAAATTCAAAAGCTAAAGTCATCTGAAACAAACAGATATCTAGAGCTAACTCAGAAATTACTGTGGAATAAAAACTTAAACTGGACCATCTCTCAAAAGCAAATTAGATACTCTCTCCCTGGACAGGATTCATTGAATCACAGGACTACGGTATCTTTATCTACACTATTTTCTGAAATACTGTAAAATTAAAATAAAAGTACCTTCCCAATCTGATATATACTGAATCAGTAATATACACTGATGATATTTTATTGTTTAAAATAAAACAGATTTTATAATCTTCAGGCTTTCTTGGTTAAAGAGATATGTAAAATTCTATCTACATACATGTTAGTTTATAAGCCCATTGTCACCATAGTTGAATGAATACATAAAAATTCTATCTAACAATCTTTATGTTTGTATGGGTTTATAAGACTTATTAGAGGTTTGGCAAATAAATGCATGAGGCTATTGATTCTCTAGAAGGATTCAAACAGGTGAATTTTAAGGAAGCCATTGTCTTTGCTCAGATAAGCAAATTAAAATCATAACTAATATGGCAACATCAAGAGACTTCTCAGGCCTTGAATGCTTAATGAATCAGTAGTAGAAAAAAACTGAGGCCTAGAAGCCTATAATTAATGTTAAATGCCCATCTTTAAATTAATGACTAAATGAATTTATGATGAACTAACTAAACAAAATATACTGTAGTACTTAATTGCCTCTTTAAGTATATAAAATTCTGAAGTGTTAAGAGTTAGAATTAAAAAAAATAGTTTTTCAGGAAACGGCTCAGTCTCAAACACTGACTATCATAATGATACATTTAAATATGATTTGTCAAATCAATACTTAGAAAACAGATTCAGAATATCACCACCAGTTATAGAAATCACCACCACACAAGAAAAACACACAGATGCTAGCCTCACATATGTTAGAGGCAAATAGTTTGAGGACAAAATGATGGGAAATATATGATTCAACGATAGCCATGAAGGCACCAATATTTCTGTACTATAATGGGCTGATTACCTCGAATACTGTCACGTACCCAGAAACTTAACACTTGAGAAGGTGAGGCCAGAGAATTGCAAGTTACAGGCCGGGTTGGGCCTATGAACTTCAGGACAGACTGGAATAAATACTCAGACCTTGTCTGAAGAACTTACAAGACATCCTAGATACACTCATCTTTTAAATTTTTTAATGTTATTTTTAGTTAAGTGTGTATTTGTCTAGTGGGGGTTGGGAGTTATGTAAACATGAGTACAAGTGATCCCTCAAAACCAGAAGATAGAATCAGACCCCCTGGAATTGGAGATATAGGTTGTTGTCAGATGCCAGACATGGGTGCTGAAAAGCAAACCTGGGATCTGTGAAAGGACACTGCATGCTTCCAATTGTTGAGCCATTTCTTTAGCACCATATTCGTTTCTAAAAGAGGATCATTTTATTTTGATAAAATAGTTAATGTTTTGAAAGGTAAAATTATTAACCATTATGCATAACTACAGATATACCAAATAAGTGCAACATACAAGGTAAAAATTGAAATATATAGATAATTCAATTATTGAAGTTGACTTATAATTTGAGGAGTGCTAAAAGGCCCAGGGAGTGGGGGAGTGTAATATGTTTTAAAAGATCTAATCAGCAGTTCTCAACCTCTTTGTTTAGACCCTTCCAGAGGGTCAAACAACCTGTGCACTGGGGTTGTATATCAAATATCTCGCATATAAGATATTTACATTAAGACTCATAAGAATTGCAAAGTTACACTTATGAAGTAGCAACAAAAGTAATTTTATGATTGGGGATCACCATAATAGAAGAAACTCTATTAAAGAGTCACTGCATCAGGAGGTTGGAAACCACTGCTCTAAGTCATCATCTGCACAGCCCATACAGACATGCAGTCTTGATCAAGCAGCAGTCAAATGCATGTACTATTCGACTAACACGATACCATGTGTAAGCTCTGGAAACATGAAATGGCATCAGGAAAGCAACTTAGTTGAAAAGAAGGCACAAGCCCTGTGAAATTCCATATTGTAAGCATGACATGAACATGGCAATTGTGAACTAAAGACTGGTTGGCTTTCTAACCTTCAGTTAGTGGGGGCAGGGGCTTACTGGGCCTCACCAGTAACTTTTTTATTTATTGGCAACTAAGAATATCTTGGGGAAGAGGTGTTTATCATTGAGGTGAATATCCATTGGTGGATTCACTAGGCTTTGATGGTTAGTTCTAAATTCAGAGCCATACAAATGGTCCTAGTTAAACTCTGTGGCACACTAAAACAAACAAACAAACAAACAAAAAACAAATGTGGGAAAGATATTTGTAAAGAATACAGGGTAGTAGGAAAAGGAAGGAATTAAGAGATGGTGTGGGAAAATTGTCAAAGAGGAAAAAAATATTAAAAGTGCCAAAAGTCCAGGATTCCTGCTGCTGTATTGGGTCTTATAGATGTGTCAGGGAAGCTGCACCTATCTCATCATATTTGCCTAAATAAAATCTGCATCATGGTACGAGTTGACATGCCAACATGAATGGGGGGGGAACCTATAGACAACCAATGGTTGCAGACAGAGAGGAAGAGAGAGAATCAGTTTTCTTCAGAGTCTAGTATTAAGTGGTCTGCCCTAGTCACATAGACATATGAACAACAATAGACAGACTTAAACAAGGTGTGTGCATGTGCGTGTGTGTGTTTGTGTGTGTGTCCGCATTTGAAAGAGATTGCAGGGAAACACAAGAGGAGCTGTAAGAGAGGAAGGATGACAATGATGTAAATACAATAAGCAATAGTAAATAAATTTTCTCAAAAAATTATTTAAATCAAAAAAGAGGACATGAGGCAGAGTAAACATAGCATATTATGTAAATGTATAAAACTGTTAGGGAATAAAATTTGTCAATAGAAGATAAAGTGGGGAAGAGCCTACAACTCATTGACACAAGGGACAACTTTCTGGACAGAACACCAACAGCACAGGCTCTAACATCAACAATCAACAAATGGGATCTCATGAAACTGAAAAGCTTCTGTAAAGCAAAGAACACTGTCATCAGAACAAAACGACAGTCTACAGACTGGGAAAGGATCTTCACCAACCCTATATTTGACAGAGGGCTGATATCAAGAATATATAAAGAACTAAAGAAGTTTAAAAGCAATAAATCAAGCAATCCAATTAGAAAATGGGGTACAAAGCTAAACAGTGAATTCTCTGTAGAGGAATATAGAATGGCAGAGAAACACTAAAAGAGATGCTCAACCTCATTAGCCATCAGAGAGATGCAAATCAAAACAACCCTGAGATTTCATCTTACACCCATCAAAATGGCTAAAATCAAAAATTCAAATGGCAACACATGCTGGACAGGTTGTGGAGAAAGGGGAACCCTCCTCCATTGCTGGTAGAAATGTAAACGGGTACAACCACTTTGGAAATCAATCTGGCACTTTCTCAGACAATTAGGAATAGTACTTCCTCAAGACCCAGCTATACCACTCCTAGGCATATATCCAAAATTTGCTCAACTACACAACAAGGACATTTGCTCAACCACATTTGTAGCAATTTTATTTGTAATAGCCAGGACCTAGAAACAACCCAGATGTCCATCAATGGAGGAATGAATACAGAAATTGTGGTACTTTTACACAATGGAATACTACTCAGCAATTAAAAACAAAGAAATCATGAAATTTGCAGTCAAATGGTGGAATCTAGAACACATCATTCTGAGTGAGGTATCCCAGAAGGAGAAAGACACACATGGTATATACTCACTTATTTAGACCTATAATACATGATAAACATAATAAAATCTATACACCTAAAAAAGATAAACAAGAAAGAAGACCTGGGATAAGATGATTAGTCCTCACTTAGAAAGACAAATGGGATGGGCATTAGATGTAGGAGAAAACAAGTAACAGGACAGAAACCTACCACAGAGGGCCTCTGAAAGATTCTAGCTAGCAGTGTATCAAAACAGATACTAAGACTCATAACCAAACCTTGGGCAGAGTGCAGGAAATCATATGAAAGAAGGGGGAGTTAGTGTGACATGGAGAGGATAGGAGCTCCACAAGACCAAATATATCTGGGCACAGGGATCTTTTATGAGACTGTTTCTCCAACCAAGGACCATGTATGGATAAAACCTAGAACCTCTCCTTTGCTTGGATGTAGCCCATGGTAGCTCAGTAACCAAGTGGGTTACCCTAGCAAGGGGAGCAGGGACTATTTCTGACATGAACTCAATGGTAGGCTCTTTGACCTCCCCACCCCCCAAGGGAGGAATAGTCTGCTAGGCTACAGAGGAGGACTTTGCAGCCAGTCCTGAAGATACCTGATAAAACAGGGTCAGATGAAAGGGGAGGAGGTCCTCCCCTATCAGTGGACTTGGAAAGGGGCAGAGAGGAGATGAGGGAGGAAAAGTGGGACTAGGAGGGAATGAGGGAGCAGGATACAGGATACGGACTTAAAATGTAACTAATAATAAAAATAAATATAGAAAGAAATGTTCCTTAAAGTCTTACCTTTACTATATATGAAACAATTTAAAAACCATTAAAGGTATATTGAGAAAAACAAGGTATTTTAAAAACAAAAACACAAATAAAACCTCATGTTTGTAGTTATAAAAAAGAGACATCTTTAGGTAAAAAACAAATAGTAAAAATTCCATGCTGCATGGAACGAAGCAGATGATTCTAGTGCAGCTGGTCAACTGGCACCAAGCAAGCACTTAAGGGCTTCAGCTCCACTCTTTGTTCATTTCTC
The DNA here is from genome assembly GCA_010120015.1 of Rhombomys opimus. Taxonomy (NCBI): domain Eukaryota; kingdom Metazoa; phylum Chordata; class Mammalia; order Rodentia; family Muridae; genus Rhombomys; species Rhombomys opimus. The sequence goes on along the minus strand of REGO01000080.1, from coordinate 3,680,473 downwards.
ATCACTAGAAATTCATATTCATTTTTCTTGTTGGATGACCAAATCAGGAAATGGTAGAAAGGGGGAGCCGGCTAGTCCAGACATGTCCAGCCTCAGGCTCTGACAAAATTTCAGCTGTTGCCTTAGGTACTTTTGTCTCTTTCCCATCTTGTGGTTTAGGGTTCTTTGGGCTCCTATGTTGCAGCTGCAGTGATACAGATGTTGAGTGGCTGCCGTGCTTGATTTTCCTGTCCTCTTCCTAGCTTGTTGCATCTATGCTGTCAGTGGCCCAGGAAGAAATGTGGTCTGTAACCCTGGTACATATTCTGTCTCACTGGTCTACCTTGCTCTGTTACACCTGGTTGTCAGCACCCTCCAGCATTTCTCATGGCTCCCGAGGGTTGGAATACATAGTGTCTCTGCGTATAGTAAGATACTTCACCTGCAATAGTACCTGGCCTTCAGGAGTGCTTCTTGATCCCCGGTTCTTTTCTCCACTTCCACTGTTCAGATAGTGTTGCTGGATATTGTGTGAAGGGCCCCCTAAGATGTGGGTAGTCTATAATGGTTCCAATCTGCTGATATTTATTGCCTTGAACTGGAACTCCATCAGGGCCTGTAACATTTGCTGCCTTCCCACTCTTCTCCTTCAACAACGTCAAATTCTATAACCCCTCCATCTCCTATACTGTGAAGGGACTTCCTGGGTTATTCTTTATGATAGTGTACAAAAATGCCTTCCTTGGTGTCAATCCTGTTAATGAAACCATATCAGTTTCTTACATTGAACTGTTTTACTGTTCCCAAAAAACCTTCCTTGGGATGCTTTTTTTTTTTTTGTCCCCGCAGGTGGGTGCTACCAATGTGAAGCTGCAAGGGACACCACTGCTTGCACTGCAGCCCCTACAGGCTGGCTTTGTGTCAGTGCCACTGAAAGTGGTGGTGGTGGTGGTGGTGGTGGTGGTGTGTGTGTGTGTGTGTGTGTTTGTAGCTGGTGGTTGTTGAGTCTGGTTGTAGTAGTATTGACTAGGGCCAATAGTGGAGGTTAAAACTCCTCCCAGGGCGGAACAATAACTCGTCCGATGGTTGTGCGGCTTCCAGGGATCTCTGGGGTCGACCCTCCAATCCTGCTCCTGTCTGTTCTGAATTGTGAAGGAATAAAATTTATTAATAAAATTAGAAGACTTCAGGTAGGGCCAGGTATGTGTTGGACATTCCTTCTATCTCTGCACTGTTTTTATCCTTGCACATCTGTAGGCAGGGTAAGTTTTGGGTCAATATTTTTGTGTCTAGGTTGACGTTCTCCTTCCTCCACTGGGAAACCTGACTAGTTAGAGGGTGGCCTCTTCTGTCTCCGTAACACCTATTTACTAGGAACCACAGCCAGAGCACCCCCATATCCTCCCAGAAGTCTACCCTGTCTTGGGTCTCCAGATGTCACAGAGATGCCCATGTCCAAGGTTTTGCTTCTCTCTGTGAGCCCTTTGATCTCCTGCTCCCACTCTCCCCAGGTCTGATCTCCATCCTCATTTCTCTCTATGCTTCTTCTCCTACACTGTTCACTCTCTTCAAATACTTTCACTGTCTATTCTGTTTCTCATTCTGAGTGCAATTAAATATCCTCTCTTGAGTCCTCTTTGTTAATTATCTTCCTTGGATCTACAAATTGTAATAAAACTAAAATCCACTTATAAGTGAGGAAATACCATGTGTGTCTTTCTGAGACTGGGTTACCTTACTCAGAAAGATATTTTCTAGTTCCATGCATTTGCATGCAAATTTCATAATGTCCTTGTTTTTAATAGCTGAGTAGTATTCCAAACACTGAGACTAGACTATTAAAGATACTCTGCTATGCTTACAAACAGGAACTAGCATAGCTGCACTCTGAGAGGTTCTACCCATCAGTGGATCCAATCAGATGCTGGGATTCAAAGTCAAAAATTGGGGGAGCACATAGTGTCTTGTGAAAGAGTGGTGGAAAACATAGAAAGACCTAGAGGAGATAGGAGCTTCACAAAAAGATCAACAACCAAGTAACCATGACCCAGAGGGATTTGGAGAGACTGAAGCACCAACTGAAGAGCGTGCATGGACTGGGCCCACCTCCTCCACATATGTACCCGATGTGCAGCTTGATTTTCCTATGGTTTCCCTAGTATGGGAAGTAGGGGCTGTCTCTGACGTGGACCTGTCTCTGTTGCCTGCTTTTCAGTCACTTCCCCCTGGTGAGGCACCCTCAACAGGCTAAAGGGAAAGGGGGGTGTTTTCTGTCCTGATGTGACTTGACAAGATGAGCTGGGATGGATTGTTGGGGGCTCCCCTTTCTGAGGAGTAGGAGAATGTTGATATAGGAGAGCAGGGAGGGAGAATGGAACTTGGAGGAGAGGGGGAAGGGGGCTACAACTGGGATGCAAAGCGAATAAATAAATAAATAAATGATAAATTTAGAAGATAAGATATTTAGGGATACATTTTAAAAGAAGCATAAATCCAGAGTTTGTCACTGGAAAAGACTAACATTCTGTATAGATTATCCAAATCTAAGAGATCACCCCTAAATACTTACATATATGAGCAACACTAACTGAACTCAGCAGACTGTGTACATGTACACACACACACACACACACACACACACACACACACTATATATATATATATATATATATATATATATATATATATATATATATATATATAAATGACAAGTTGGTGACCTAAGTGTCAGGTATTGTCCTCGGAGAATATCAGGGGTACTCAAGCAGAAACACTTAGTAGCAGAGACCACAGAGACTAAAGAGGATACCCATTAACTAGACTTGTCTCCTAGCAGAGACACACACAAAAACTTCAACCCTAAATTTACCATGCCTACAAGATGTACAGGCTGAACTGTCTTTTTAAGTAATAGGGGAAGAGGGCATGCTCAGTCCTGATGCAACTTGATGTGCTGGGCTGGATAGAAAAGGCATTTCTATCCCCATTTATAAGGAAAATGGGAGAGGGGAGGTGGAACAGTGAAGAGAAGGAGGTAAGGGGCTACAGTAAGGATGTAAAGTGAATATTTTTTTTTAATTTAAAAGAAAGATAAAAAAATTAAAAAGTTTTATATTTTTTATTCATTTTATATCCTGATCAAAAAATTCATATTCTTAAAAGATATTACAACATAATTTTGGTGTTAAATTCAAACTTTCTAATTTGATTGTATGATTGTTTGTGAGTTCATGTATATGTGCTTATACTACGCTTTGTCTTTGCATGTAAGTCAGAAGACAACTCTTAATGGTTAAATAAAAATAATTATTTCATCACTTCACTGAGATAAACTTGTCATAGTTAAGAACAGACTAGATTCATACATTAAGTATCTTTCAGCACCTGAAGAATATGATTGAATTAATTTTTAATAGAAAAATAGAATCGTTTACCTTGTAAATTTTAAGGAAGCATAGATTTTCAGTAGGTAAAACAATAAATTGAATTGATTTTAAACATACCTGTGAGGCCTCTCTGCTGCCACAATGAATGATGCTAACTTTTGTCATTAGAATTTAAAATATGCATTTTGACATAGCAAACAAACAGAAAAACCATAAGTAGTCAATATTCCTGGATTTTGTTTCTTATCTGATGTACCTGCTAGTGCTTTTAAATATAGAAAAAAAGCTGAAGATGAAATTGAGTCTTTTTCATTCTTCATTTATAATATGGAATCAGATCAGACACCATGATGTCAACAATCTTACCTAAGCCACTTAATTCTATTGTGTCTTGTGTCCCATTGTGTACTCACCAGGCAGTGCTAATATTTGCTTTGCATGTTTATTTGATGATTAGATAATGTAATGCTTCATAGTGGTTGCATAAAATGCCAGGCACCTGTCCAGCTTTCTATAAATGTTGGCTATTGTTTGGAAGAGCAATGATATTTTAAATTAATAAGCAAAGGAACCCATCTTTTTCAATTATGAGACCTTAAACTGTTCATGTGAGAAAAAAATCTGTTGATAAACAGATTTAATAAGAAAGGGTTATTCTATCTGATAGGAAACAAATCAGTCCATCATTGTAGGGTATCCTGGGCTGTAGAAAGGAAAGGAGTGATGAAAGAACCATCAGGTGCTCTAGTGCATCAACAACCAGGAAGAACAGAGTGAACAAGAAATGGGACCAGGCTATAAAACTTCAAGATTTGTGGGTCCACCTTTTAAATTTTGCACCAGTTTCTGAAACTGAACACTAACTGAGGACCAACAGTTTCAAAGCATTATGATGGGAGGTTACACATTCCAAATGAAAGGCATATTTGTGACAAGGGATGTGGAGAGACAGAACTCAGTGGATGCTGTTCTCTGCTGATGGGTGATGTTTTGGAAATCAAGTAGTTTGTTTTAGAAATATTAATTGAAAAAGCTATAGTTTCTACTCCCCCAGGAACAAAGTAAGAATGTTTAAAGGGCTTTCTTTTCTGCAATTTAACACACTTTGGGAACCAAAGACACAATCTGGGGGTAGTGAAATCTTTATGTAGAATTATGGAAAGTTCTAAAAGGGAAGTTTGAAAAGTATAAATGTTTCTCACTTGAAGGTGACTAGAAGCTAGTTTCAGGGAGGGCATCTGGCAGCTCACTCTGTATCCAGTTATCTTTGGTACTGCTGTATGCCTCTGAGGTGTGTTCTGGTTCCTCTGGAATTCCTAGAACTATATTTAGGCTTCTGATGTCACTCTGCTAGGCCACTCCCCCAATTCCTTTCAAGATGAAACTCCTTATTTAAGATATGTGATGGTTTTGCTGTTATTCCAAGAAAAATCTGAAGGGAAGGTATTTATAGTAGGAGAAGCAGAGTGACAGAAAGAGAAGAATGTTAAGAAAACAGTAACCAGGTTTTCTGAGAGTAAAGTGCCAGTGGCTTTTGTTTAACGCACCAACCAGTTTTCTACCTGAAAGTCTTCCAAACACCCTAGAAACTTGGCAGTGGGGTATGGATGCTTTCTGACCTAAGGAACAACAAACAGTTTGTGTCTCTTTTTAAATGCTTTCAGTCACTGCTGCTTCCCACACCAGAGGACAGTTCATTTGGAGCTTCGTGGTTTTGGGAGCAGTGAACTTGGAGCTGTCATGAGTATTGTGCCAGCTGTTCATACTTCCTACTGAGATCCAGAAAGTGGTTGGGATCCCCTGAAAAGTAATCTCAGGCTTCTCTGTGTTGGTGAGCCTTCCTGGGTTTTACTTAAGCGGGGGAGGTTGGCACTGCTGTGTGGAAAAGCAGATGGGATATATACACTGCAGAGCCCTCCTGATAGGGGTAGAGGGTGAAAAGTATGCCAGGAATTTAAATGGTGACATACTGCATTTAGTAAGCTGCTACCATGGGCACATTGTGTTGAAAAGCAGTCTTTGCAAGTCACAAGCATATGTTCTGTCACTTCTTGTTGTTTTCATGGTAAGCTATTATGTACCTTAATGAAATCTTATGTCTTCTCTGAATGAGTCATGCTTATAATCAGCAGATTAACACCATATGTTATCCCCTCCTTTTTACCCATGCCCATCACCTTCCATCTCCTGAAAAATAGGCATTATAAAAACAAAAAGAAAAGCTGACTCTGCCCTGAGCTCCTTACTGGGGATTCAGTAGGAAGTTGGGGCAGAGGAAGCATTAACAACCAAAAGATTCAAACACAGGCAGAATCAGAGTAGAGAGAATGTAAATCCTCATAGGAGATGCTATGGAAGTCTGGAACTCACAGTGGAATAGGCAGTAAGAGAAACCTTGGGGCTGAACCCAAAGAAATAGAGAACAGTCCAAGGGTTCCTCGAGCAGGAATGAAGCAAGTTGAGAAGTTGCAGGAGAGCCTGTTTCATTGCTTTTTGACTGGTAGGATTCACCAATATAGAACTTCCATTTTGTTTTGTGTTTTGGGATCATGTCTCATCCTGTGGCCCAGATTAGAATGAAACTCATTACATTGATCACATTTCCCTCAAATTTAACAAAGATCCTCATGCTTGAACATCTTGGTGCTGAGATTATAGGTATGAATCACCATGTCATACTCAAAGGAAGAAAGTTCTTGCATGTTAAGGTTCAGCTACCTATTTCTGAGCTCGTATTTCTTAATGTTAGATATATTGAAGATGGATCTTATCCACATTTTAAAGGAGACTCAGAGTATAAGAACATAAAAATCCATGACACATTTCAGCATCTATCATGCTTCTTTCTTCCCGCCCTTCTTCTCTCCCTTATTTTCATTTGTTCTCTTTTAAGCTATGTGTATATGTGCTACAATCTGCATGTTCACCATGTGTGTACAGATGCTATCAGGGGTCAGAATGTGACGTCAGATCATCAGATCTCTTGGAACTGGAGTCATAGGCAGTTATAAGCCACCTTATATAGGTGATGAAATCCTAAGCTGGGTCGTCTGCCTGAGCAGCAATTGCTCTTCACCATTCAGCCACTTCTCCAGACTCTGAACTGTTCTTCATCAGCTCAATTCAGTGATAGCCATTTCCTAACTTTAGCTGTACTTAACAGGATCTGGGACAGTCTCTGTTCATGTGCAGTTTAAAGTTAAGAACAGATTTTAATATTTTAAAACAAACATTATTTTATCTTCTTTTTGAAAAAATGTCTTGAATACACCTCTCTCTTCCTTCCTCTCTCTTTTGCACACACACACAAACAGACACACACCACCACCTCCACCACCACCATAGCCACCACCCCCACTGCCATGGCCACCCCCCAAAACAAAAACCAAATAAAAATTATGAATAAACAAAAACTAATAAAAACGATACATAGTAGGCAAAGCCAACCATTTTTAGACAGATAAACCTCTGAATCAAAAAGCAAAATGAAGCCCAGAAACAATTCCTTACTACTATATATTATCAGCTTACCATCTAAGTAGAATAGTAGCTTCCAATCCAACACAGTTTAACTCAAGATCAAAACCCACTTTGATGCATTGGCTTGGATCATTAATGCACTTTTTGGATGCAATTACTCCAAAATGAACCATTTTCCTTTGAATGCCAGTTATTTCCCCTATGTCATATTAAGAAACAATTGTACTTATTTTTCTTTGTAGGGATAAACAGGCATAAATTGATTTCCAGTGCCAGGATCATCTATGACAAGATAATCTTTTTACTCTTTTTATTTGTATATTCATTGGGTGTATTTATTTTGTATACCAACTGTAGCCCCCTCCCACATTCCCTTAGAATTCCACCCTCCCTCCATCATTTCCTCCCATGCCACACTCCAAGTCCACTAGTAGGGAAGGTTCTCCTCCCCTTCCATCTGACCCTAGCCTATCAGATGTCATCAAGACTGGCTGCCTTTTCTTCCTCTTTGGCCTGGTAAGGCTACTCCTCCTTCAAGGGTAGGTGATCAAAGATCAGGCCAATCAGTTCATGTCAGAGACAGTCCCTGTTCCCATTACTAGGAAAACCACTTGGAGACTGAGCTTCCAGGGGCTACATCTGTGCAGTAGTTCTAGGTTATCTCCATGCATGGTCCTTGGTTGGAGTATCAGTCTCAGAAAAGAGCCCTGGGCCCAGATTTCTTGGTTATGTTGCTCTTTCTGTGGAGCTCTTGTCCCCTCCAGGTCTTTTTATCTCCCCCTTCTTTGATAAGATTCTCTAAACTCTGCCCAAAGTTTGGCTATGAATCTCAGTATCTGCTTTAATACCCTCCTTGAGAGAGTCTTTTAGAGGCCCTCTGTGGTAGGCTCTTGTCCTGTTTCTTGTTTTCTACCTCTTCTGATGTCTATCCCATTTGCTTTTCAGAGTTTCGATTGATCATCTTACTGAGGGTGCTGCTTCTTGCTTAGCTTTTTAGGTATACAGATTTTAGTATGTTTATTCTATATGTCTAATATCTACTTATAAGTGAATATACACCATTTGTGTCTACTTTTGGGATATCTCACTCAGGATGATCTTTTCTAGTTCCCACCACTTGCTTGCAATTGTAATGATTACCTTATTTTTAGTGGCTGAGTAGTATTCCACTGTGTAAATGTAACACAATTTCTGTATTCATTCCTCTGTTGGGGACATCTGGGTTGTTTCCAGGTTCTGGCTATTACAAATAAAGCTGCTACAAACATGGTTGAGCAAATGTCATTATTATGTACTTGAGCATATTTTGGATACATGCCTAGGAGTGGTATTGGTGGATCTTGAGGAAGCACTATTCCTAATTGTCTAAGAAAGTGCCAGATTGATTTTCAAAGTAGTTGTACCAGTTTACATTCCCATCATCAATAGAGGAGGGTACCCCTTTCTCTACATCGTCTCCAGCATGTATTGTCACTTGAGTTTTTTCATTATTATTATTATTATTATTATTATTATCATTATTACACTTTATTCACTTTGTATCCCACCAAAAGCCCCTCCCTCCTCCTCTCCTGATCCCACCCTCCCTCCCCCTTCTTCACGCATGCCCCTCCCCAAGTACAGTGATAGAGGAAGTCCTCCTCTCCTTCCTTCTGATCTTAGTCTATCGGATCACATCAAGAGTAGCTGCATTGTCATCTTTTGTGGCCTGATAAGGCTGCTCCCCCCTCAGGGGAGGTGATCAAAGAGTAGGCCAATCACATTATGTCAGAGGCAGTCCCTCTTCCCATTACTATAGAACCCACTTGGACACTGAACTGTCATGTGCTACATCTGTGCAGGGTTTCTAGGTTATCTCCATGAATAGTTCTTTGTTGGAGTATGAGTCTCTGGGAAGTTCCCTGTGTTCAAATTTTCTGGTTCTGTTGTTCTCCTGTGTGGTTCCCTTTCTCTCCATCTCTTACTATTTCCCACTTCTTACATAAGATTCCATTCACTCTGCCCAACAGTTGGCCATAAGTCTCAGAGTCTGCTTTGATAGTCTACAGGCCAGAGGCTTTCAGAGGCCCTCTGTGGCAGGTTCCTAGGTTGTTTACTGTTTTCTTCTTCTTCTGATGTCCATCCTCTTTGCCTTTCGGGATGGGGATTGAGTGTTTAATCAGGGTTTTCTCTCTTGATTAGTTTCTTTAGATGTACAGTTTTTAGTAGGTTTATCCTATGTTATATGTCTATATAAGTGAGTATATACCTTGTGTGTCTTTCTGCTTCTGGGACAGCTCACTCAGGATGATCCTTTCCAGGTCCCACCATTTACCTGCAAATTTCATGATTTTCTTATTTTTCATTGCTGAGTAATACTCCATTGTGTATCCATTCTTTGTGCATCCATTCTTCAGTTGAGGGGCAACTGGGCTGTTTCCAGCTTCTGGCTATTCCAAATAAAACTGCTACAAACATGGTTGGACAAATATCCTTATTGTGTACTTGAGCTTCTTTTGGATATATGCCTAGGACTGGTATGGCTGAATCTTGAGGAAACGCTATTCCTAGTTGTCTGAGAATGCGTCAGATTGATTTCCAGAGTGGTTGTACAAGTTTACATTCCCACCAGCAGTGGAGGAGGGTTCCCCTTTCTCCACAACCTCTCCAGCATGTGTTGTCACTTGAGTGTTTGATCTTGGCCATTCAGATGGGTGTAAGGTGAAATCTCAGGGTCGTTTTGATTTGCATTTCCCTAACGGCTAATGATGTTGAGCATTTCTTTAAGTGTTTCTCTGCCATTCAATATTTCTCTAGAAAATTCTGTTTATCCCTGTACCCCATTTTTAATTGGATTGCTTGATTTGTTGCTTTTTTCAGCTTCATTTTAAATATTTTTTTATTAATTACAGTTTATTCACTTTGTATCCCAGGTATGGCCACCTCCCTCATAGCCTACCAATCCCACCCTCTCTCTTTCTTCTTCTCCTCTACCCCTCTTCCGGTTCACTTATAGGAGAGGTCCTCCTCTGCTTTCATCTGACCGTAGGGTATCACGTTTGTTGCTTTTTAACTTCTTGAGGTTTAATATATTCTGGATATTAGCCCTCTGTCAGATATAGGTTTGGTGAAAATCCTTTCTCAGTCTGTAAACTGCCTTTTTGTTCTATTTATTGTGTCCTTTGCTTTACAGAAGCGTTTCAGTTTCATTTATTGATTATTGATCTTAGAGCCTGTGTTGTCTCCTGTGGCAATGAGTTCAAATCTCTTCTAACAGATTTATTGTGTCTAAGTTTTATGTTGAGGTCTTTGAACGACTTGGACTTTAGTTTTGTGCAGGGTGATAAATATGGATCTATTTACATTTTTCTACTTGTAGACATCCAGTAAGGCCAGCACCATTTGTAGACGATGCTATCTTTTTTCCATTGTATGGTTTTGGCTTCTTTGTCAAAAATCAGATGTCTATAAGTGTGTTGGTTTATTTAGAGGTGTTCTATTGATTCCATTGATGCACCTTTCTGTTTCTATGTCAGTACAGTGCCTTTTTTATTACTATTGCTCTGTAGTACAGCTTGAGTTCAGGGATGGAGATACCTCCAGACAATCTGTTGTTGTACAGGACTGCTTTGGCTATTCTCGGTTTTTTATTTTTCCATAGAAAGTTGAGAATTGTTCTTTCAAGATCTATAAAGAATTGTATTGGTATATTAATCGGAATTTCATTGAACTGTAGACTGCTTTTGGCAGGATGACCATTTTCACTGTGTTAATCTTACCAATCCATGAACATGTGAGATCTTGCCATCTTTTGATATCTTCTTCAATTTCTTTATTCAGAGACTTGAAGGTTTTTGTTTTGTTTTTCAAACAGTTGTTTCACTTGCTTGGTTAGAGTCACACCAAGGTAATTCATTTATGCATATTGTGATGGGTGTTGTTTCCCTAATTTCTTTCCCAGCCCATTTGTCTTTTATATACTGGAGGGCTACTGATCTTTTTAGTTAAATTTTTATCCAGCCACTTTGCTGAAGTGGTTTATAAGCTGAAGGCGCCCTCTGGTTGAATTTTGGGGGTCACTCATGTATACTAACACATCATCTGCAAATACTGATACTTTGACTTCTTCCTTTTCCCAATTTGTATTTCCTTGATATGCGTTACTTGTCTTATTGCTCTAGCTTGGTCTTCATGTACTATGTTGAAGAGCTATGGAGAGAGAAGTCAACCTTGCCTTGTCCCTGATTTCAGTGAGGCTGATTTATTTTTCTCTCTGTTTATTTTTATGTTGGCGATAAGCTTGCTGTATATTGCCATTACTATGTTTAGGTATGTGCCTTGTATCCCTGATCTCTCCAAGATTTTAAACATGAATGGCTGATGAATTTTGCCAAATGTTTTATCAGCATGTAAGGATATGATCATGTGTTTTTTTTTCCTTCAGTTTGTTTATATGGTGGATTACAATGAACCACCCCTGCATACCTGGGATGAAGCCTACTTGGTCATGGTGGATGATATCCATTATGTGTTCTTGAATATGGTTTGCAAGTATTTTATTGAGTATTTTTGAATCACTATTCATAAGAGAGATAGGTCTGAAGTTCTCTTTTTTTGTTGGCTCTTTGTGTGGTTTATGTATCAAGGTGACTATGGTTTCATAGAATGAGTTTGATAATGTTCCTTCTGTCTCTATTTTTGTGGAATAGTTTGAAGAGAATTGGAGTTAGTTCTTCTTTGAAGTTCTGATAGAATTCTGCACTGAAACCATCTGGCCCTGGGATTTTTTTGGAAGTGTACTTTTGATGACTGCTTCTATTTCCTTGGGAGATATAGGAATACTCAATCTATTTACCTGACCTTGATTTAACTTTGGTAAATGGAATCTATCAAGAAAATTATTCGTTTCATTTACATTTTCAAATTTTGTGGCATATAGGTGTTTTTAGTAAGAGCTAATGATTGGATTTCCTCAGTTTCTGTTGGTATGCCCCCCTTTTTGTTTCTGATTTTGCTGATTTGGATGGTTAATCTCTGTCTTTTAGTTAGTTTGGCTAAGGGTTTGTCTACCTTACTGAATTTCTCAAAGAACCAGTGAAGAGTTTAAGTTAGGCTGAATATAACTCCATTTTGAAATAAAGATCTTGACTGGAAACTGAATTCAGGTACCAGGAAATATCACAGAATGTACACCTGGCAGAAAACAAAGTTAACTCTCCTAGCAACAGCCTCCAGGAAATATAACAGAATAAATGTTTCATAGAAAATAGAGACAAACTCCCTGGCAATAATCAATGAGAATCAGTTGAGAATTGGGTGGGAAAATTCTCCCCAATGTTTCAGATGTGGTTTAGAAAAATAGTCAATGTGATTATATGCCTTAGCCATTGTGATTGTGTACCTCAGAAAAGGTCACCCTGCCTTGCTAAACTTCACCCAATTCTGTAACGCCAAGGCTTGTGCCCCCCTGCTTGCTGCCATGGAAACCCCCTGCTCACAGATTTTCCCTTTAAAAATCCTGCTTACTCAGAGCTCGGGGTCCCATTTCTCTACTGCTGTGTCAGTGAGACTTGGGTCCTGTGTTCGATCGTTCTTCTAATAAAGCTCTCTTGCAATTGCATTGAGTTGTCTCCTGGTGGTCTCTGAGGGTCCCATGAACCTGGCATAACAACAGCTCTTGGTCTCCGTGTTTCTTTGAGTTCTTTTACTTGTTTCTAATTGATTGATTTCAGCTCTAAGTTTGATTGTTTCCAATCATCAACTCTTCTTAGGTGTGTCTGCTTCTTTTTTTCTAGAGCATTTAGGTGTGCCAATAAGTTGTTTGTATGAGATGCCTCAAACTTCTTTCTGGAGGCACTTAGTGCTATGAACTTTCCTCTTAGTACTGCTTTCATTGGATCCCATAAGTTTGGGTAAGTTGTGCCTTCATTTTCTTTGAATTTTAGGAAATCTCTAATTTCTTTTTTCATTTCTTCCCTGACCAAGCTGTCATTGAGTAAAGAGTGTTTTAGTTTCCATGTGTATGTAGGCTTTTTGTTATTTCTATTGTTGTTGAAGAATAATTTGAGGCCATGGTAGTCTGATAGGGTACAAGGGGTTATTTTGATGTTCTTGTATTTGTTGAGGCTTGCTTTGTGCCCAACTATATGGTCAATTTTTTAGAAGATTCCATGCAGTTTTGTAAAGAAGGTATATTCTTTTGAGTTTGGATGAAAAGTTCTGTAGAAATCTATTAGGTTCATGTGATTTAGAACCTCCATAAGAGTCATTATTTCCCTATTTAGTTTCTGTGTAGATGATCTGTCCCTTGGTGAGAGTGGAGCGTTAAAGTGTCCCACTGTTAAAGTGTTGGGACCAATGTTGTGATTTAATCTTTAGTAATGTTTCATTTACAAATGTAGGTGCTCTTGTATTTGGGCCATAGATGTTCAGAATTGTGATATTCTCCTGCTGGATTTTTTTTTTCTTTGATGAGAATGTAATGTCCCTCCTCATCTTTTTTGATTAATTTTGATTGAAAGTCTATTTTATTAGATATTTGGATAACTACCCCAACTACCCCAACCTTTTTGCCTGGGTCAATTTGCTTGAAAAACATTTTTGAGCCTTGTGCTATGAGGTAGTATTTATCTTTGTTGCAGAGGTGTGTTTCTTGGATGCAGCAGAATGTTGGATCCTGTTTCCACAAATAATCTGTTAATCTGTTTAGAGCAGAGTCCATTGATGTTGATAGATAACAGTGACCAATGAATATTAGTTTCTTTTATTGTGGAGTTGGTGGTGTTACTGTGTTTCAATGCTTGTTTTATTTTATTTATTTATTTATTTATTTATTTATTTATTTAGTTGTTTGTTTTGTTTTGTTTCGAAGTTATATATATCCTGTGTTTTCTTGGGTGTAGTTGTTTTTGTTGGTTTGGAGTTTTCCTTCAGGTATCTTCTACAGGGCTGGTTTGCTGTGTAGATAATGTTTAAGTTTAGTTTTTCATGGAATATTTTGTTTTCTCCATCTATGTTAATTGAAAACTTTGTGGGGTATAGTAGTCTGGGTGGGCATCTGTGGTCCCTTAGAGTCTGCATGACACCTTCCCAGGCCCTTCTGGCTTTCATATTTTCTGTTGAGAATTCTGATGTGATTATGATAGGTCTACCTTTATATGTTACTTGGCCTTTTTCCCTTGCTGCTTTTAATATTTTTCCTTTGTTCTGTAGATTCAGTGTTTTGACTATGATGTGAAATGAAGTGTTTCTTTTCTGGTCTAGTCTATTTGATTTTCTACAGGCCTCTTATATGCTTATGGACATCTCTTTAAGTTGGAAAAAATATTTTTGATGATTTTCTTGAAAATATTTTCTGGACCTTGGATCCTAGAATCTTATTTTTTTGTCTATTCCTATTATTCTTAAGTTTCATCTTTTCATGTAGTCCTTGATATCTTGGATGTTTTGTTTTTGTAATTTTTCTGATTATACTTTTCCTTTGAGAAATATATCAATTTTTGCAAGTGTATCTTCAATGTCTGAGATTCCCTCTCCCATCTCTTGTATTCTATAGGTGATAAGTGATGCTTACCTTCGTGGTTCTTGATCTTTTCTCTAAGTTCTATAGCTCAAGGATTTTCTCTGTTTGTGTTTTCTTTATTGATTCTAATTCTGTTTTTTATGTCTTGCACAATTTACTTCATCTGTTTGAATGTGGATTCCTGACTTTCCATGATGGCTTCTATTTTTTGTTTGTTTGTTTCATCTCTGTATGCCACTAATTGTGCCTCTACTTCTGCCTCTATTTGTTTGACTTTATTTGCCTGTATCTCTTTGAGAGTTTTGTTTCTTTCCTTTTTATTTGCCTCCATTTGTGTAGCTATTTCTTGGAGAGATTTTTTTTTCTTCTTTCTGTGCCTCTAGTAACTGGATAAGCATAGCTTTAAAATCAGTTTCCTGTGTTTCCAATAAATTAAAATATCCATTGATTTTTGGGGTTGCTGATAAGCCCAGGGTATCCTGATTTTTGTTGGATACCGACCTCTAGCCATCTGCTTATCTGTAATCTTTACTCCTTTTTTCCTGGAGTCTGTACTTCAGACTGGGTCCATCTTTCTCTGGTGTCTGGAGTATTCTTTAGAAAGATGTGAGACCGGTTTGAGAGTGGATACTGGTGTTTCAGCTGTAGCTAAGAGAGAAAACTTGCATATGCAGGTACACAAGTGTGGGCAAGCAAGCTAGGGAGTGCGTGCGGAAGTTTGCCTTGAAGGACAGGATGCTAGAACATGTAGATGCCTGGAATGTGGGGCTTAAGTACAGGAGATGGGGGGCGGGTGCTAGCGCTGTTTGTGGGTGCAATTTGCATGTGGTAGTGTCCTGAATTCCTCAATAACCTACATGCCTGTCATACTGTCCTCCTGGTATTCAGATCTCCCTGTGCTCAAGGAATTGTTTGCCACAGAACAGGGACATCAATGTTGAGAACGCTGTCCCAAGATTCCCTATGTTGCCCACAGTGGGTGTGTTGGTGAGAGAGATCAGATGTCTGCCTGCTAGTTTAGAAGAACCATGGATCTACGGTTCTGCACACAAATGCTTGAAGGCACACTCACTCTCTAACAAGCGTAATCAGAAAAGGCAGGAGTTTCTCCTGTTCTCTACTCTCAGATTTGGGCCTGCATGGGCAAATGAGAGTACACGATATCAATCACCTCAGTGGTGTTCACTGTTTGTCCACTGGGCAGGGAGACCCTTACTTGAGGTAGGCACTTCTGTTGTTTCAGTCACAGAGCATGGAGGCTTCAGTGAGGGCTAGCTGCCACCGCAGCTGCAAATCTGGGAGGGTGTTACTGCCAACTGCTGGGAGCTGTATAGCCACCTGCAGAACTGGGAAGTCTGTACTTTTTATTTATACAGTTTTTTTTTTTTTTATTTAGACAGCATTTTTATTTAAACAGTTATTTAGGTATTATTCACAGAATTGACAGTGGTTTCAATTACCACTAAGCTCAAGTCTACATCATATAAAGCAGTGTTTTAGACAAGTATGAAAACTTTATTCCCTATTTGGTCTATTAATGGGGTATTTCAAATTAGGTTGTCAGTTGTACACACACACACATACAAAACCCAAGCACAAATGCCAGATGACCAGGAAAATTTTATTGCTTTATTTTATTTTCAAAACATATATATTTGTCGTAGCAATATAATTTATACTTGTAACATCACTTCCATAACTGATTTTTCTTTGATCCAATGGATAGAGATTTATAAGTTCTATAGATGTTTTATGAAAATGATTATTAGTTCTATTTTGGTAGTATTTTCTACTGGTTTCATTTTTACAATGTCAGTAATTGTTAGTCTTTCTCTTTTTACTCTGCTTGTTTCACACATTCGTTGCTTGCCTCTTTTGTTTTCTCAGACTTAGCTTGGCTTATACTCACAGTGGTTCTCAACCTGTGAGTTGTGACCAATCTGGAGTTCAAAGGATCCTTTCATCCGGTCATGTAAGACCGTCAGAAAACAGATATTTATATTATGGTGCATAACAATAGCAAATGTACAGTTACAAAATAGAAACAAAAATAATTTTATAGTTGTGTTCACCACAGCATGAAGAATTGTATTAAAGTATCACTTCATTAGTACTGAAAACTGCTAGATTGTAGGTTTTAGAAATTTGTTCATTCCTAATACATTCATCTAATGTTATCAGTTGCTCCCTAAGTACTGGGTGAAAAGTACACTTTATGTCTTAACATGTGTATTTATTTTGTTCACATTATTTCAAGCTCTCCGGTGACTTCTCTTTTCGAGGTATTAGTGAGAAGTGTCTCATTTCATTTCCAAAAATACTGAGACTGTAGTAATATGTTTCTGGATTTGGCTTTAAGTTTGATTCTATTGAGACTTGAAAAAAATGTTTTGTATCATTTATCCACTTCCATACTTATTTGTACTGTTGCCTCTCTTGGTGACTGTTCCATTTGAACTTGAGAAGAATGTAGTGCAACTTTATAAAGCATTCTTTCTTTACTGGTCTTACATTATAGTTAGGATTGCTTTATAATTTTCTACATATCCTGGATAAGTCGTGCATTCACATCAACCCTCCTATCTTAGTCTTCTAAATACTGAGATTATAGGTATGTGCCACCATATCAAACCTGGCTTGGATATTCTCTAAATTCCAAGCAGATTAAGTTGAGCAATTGTACTGATCAAGTCAACTATTTCATTCCAAATATTTTGGCTGCTGATCTTTCAGTTACTAAAATAAAAACTTTTGAGGTATGCATTGTCCCTTACTTATAATAATTAAGCTTAAGATAGTTTGACTTTACAAAGATTCAAAAGCTCATGTGTTCATTAGTAAATACAACTGAAATATTTTCCTGGACCGTACAGTCTAAGAATGACTAACAGTGGCAAGCAACCATGAAAACTGTAAATAATACTTACTTCAGTGTATGCTCTGTCTTACTAATCTACGGTGTTTAATAAGCTAGAGGAAGTAAGGTCATTTTGAATTACTATGCTAGTAAGTTACAGGGCATTTAGCAGAAGCAGTGTTGCCATAGGGCAAGGGTCAGATGTTGATTTTTTATTTCTATTGTAGTTCTGAACGTTATTGCCTCATAGATTTGTTGTTCTCTTCTCTTCACAGGCTCATAAAGAACTGTGCATGTTTAAGTTTTTCAAATGCTTTTCTTAATTCTCAATAATGTTCTGTTTTCTAAAATACAGATTTTGTGAAATTTGAAATAATTAAGCTGGTATTTTTTCTAAGAACAATATAGCTTGTTTTCTCCATCCTTTTCTTTTCATAACAGACACATTTGTATTTGCACTCATAGAGACAAACATGTACACATACACTGCAAATCATTATACTTTCATATAAGTATGCCATATAATTTGTGTGAAGTCCCCATTCCTCATCTTTTCCCACTATCACTGATCCATTTCCTCCTCCCTATTAACTCCCTTCTATTATCATCTGCCTTTGTGTGGGGGGGATTAGAGTGTGTGATTCAAAAGTTTTAGTTAGAACTCCTTATAGGGGCATGAGAAGTACATTTTAGGAGTATAAAAACACTTCTCATGGTTGTACTACTGGAAAAAATGTCTCTCCCTTCCCCAACATAATGGGGTCCTCTCTAAAATTTAACTCTGCTAATGTCTTTCCTTTAACATATATATATATATATATATATATATATATATATATATATTATTCATTTACTAAATGAGGAGAGCACAGGAGCACAAGTAGACAAGAGTCTGTTTTGTATTTTATTATTATGCTTTTAAGAACTCAGTCCACAGTACACACAGAGGAGACTCAAATGCGAGAGTGGAAAGGGCAGAGGAGGAGGAAATCACAAATGGTCTACTTTGAAGTTTGGGGGGAATGTTTACTTGTGCTTTTGATCTTACACTTGGCTTCTTGACCGTGCTGAGGGACATATACAGTCAGGGTGTTCACTCTGTACTCTCAGGCTTGAATGTGCAGACATAGGATAACTCCAAGTCCCAGTGATTTTCTCTCCCCATTAGATATCCTGCAGACATACAAAAATGAAAAGCAGGTTCAATTAAAAAATACAGTAAAGGTGCATCAAGGATGCTAGTAAAGATGTTAAAGCATGCATGTGAAGTTTAACAGTGTTTCACTACAGGAGAAGGAGGAAAAAAAGGGCCAATGAAAGAAGATGAGAGCTCAAGAATAATGTAAGAGTCAGAAACCATTGGTTTTCAGAGAGGACTGCCTCTTGTCTTACCTGAGGTTCGTGACAGGCTTCCACAATAACCACCAAAGGCAGAAGAAGGAGTCACCTCCCAGTTGAAGTAATTCATCACATCAGCATTACTCCACTCCCATCCACCTCTGTTGGGTTCTTGGCCCTAGAGAGAGGACAGCCATAGGAAAAGAATAGCCCCTGAAGGTCTGCTTGATGATCCCTTACTGGGAATAGCTGAAGCCCATATCGAGGCTCATGGTGTTGATCTGCTCTTTCAGATGCTAGCCAGATTGCAACCTGACCATCTCCCTGCTATTAACACATCCCTGTTGATAACCTCAAGATGTTTAAACCCCGAATAAGAATATGGCCCTTGATGAACAAAACAGGTTATGCTTTTGTAAATTTCTCTGAACCTCAAGGCCCACATGGATTCTGTGATGGATTCAGTTGAGGGAGGAGCATCAATGTGTATAAGCAGAATTGTTATGCAATCAGGGAAGTGCTTGGTATGGACTCTAGAATGTTCCCTTCAAAGGAAGAAGTTCCTTCCTCACAGAAACGTTGAATTTTTACATATGTGGCACTGTTCTGTTAGCAGCCCTACTCTATCATCAGGTGTGAGTGCAGTTTGAACTTTCACCACCTTCTCTCAGATACCTTGTTCTGGGAATCTTAAGAATATGATAGCTGTGCTTTAGATTATGCTTTGACACCATTTCAACATATTATGACCCTGGGTTGTTGAAGAAAAAAAAACTTTAAAACATGCCCTGTTTTCCTATTCTATGATGCTTGATAGGCTAGAGGAAGTAAGATCATTTTGAACTACTATGCTAACAATTTACAGTGCATTTAGCAAACGCAGCCCTACCATAGGTCAAAGACCTGCAGTAGATTTTTTTTTCATTTCTATTGTAGTTCTGAATGTTATTGCCTCATTGATTTTCTGTTCTGTTGTCAGGCACAGGCTCATAAAGAACTGAGCATGTTTAAGTCTTTAAATGCTTCTCTTAACTCTTGATAATGTTCTATTTCCTGAAATTGGACTTTGTGAAAATTGACATAATTATTCCAGTATCTTCTCTAATAATACTAAGGCTTATCTTCCTTCATCATTTTCTTTTTCAACAAATGATGTTTCTAAAGTCATCTGGACATGCACACGTTCTTAATTATGACACTTTCACATAGGTCTGCCACGTAATTTGTATGAAGTCACCATTCCTCATCTCCTCCCATTATAGGTGATCTATTTTCTTATTCCTATTTTAACACTTTTCTATTTACATTTTTATCCCTTTGCAAGCATGCACGTGTGTGTGTGTGTGTGTGTGTGTGTGTGTGTGTGTGTTCCAAGAGTTTTAGGTGTAACTAATTACAGCGGCGTAAAGGATACATTTCAGGAGCATGAAAACACTTCTCATGGTTATACTACTGAAGAATATATCTCTTCCTACCCCAGCATAATGGAGTCTTCTTTAAAATTTAACTCTGCTAATATCTTTCCTTTAGCTGACATATATTATTTATTTACTAAATGAGTAGAACACAAGCAGATATGAGTCTAATATATATTTTATTATTATGCTATGAAAACTCAGTCCCCAGTACACACAGAAGAGACTCAAGTGAGACAGAAGGGCAAGGAGGAGGAAATCAGAAGCAATGGAGTTTGGAGTTTGGGGAACATGTTTACTTCTGTTGCTTATCTTCAGGCTTGGATTTGTAGTCATAGTGCAATTCTTATGAAGCTCAGGGAGTTCACTTTGTACTCTAAGGCTTGAACTTGCAGACATAGGGTAACTCCAAGTCACAATAATTATCTCTCCACTTCTGATAGCCTGCAGACACACAAAAGGAAGAGGCAGGTCATTTTGAAAATACAATGAAAGCGCATCAAGGATGCTTGTAATCTTAATCAGCATCTCACCCCTGGGGAAGGAGAAACAAAGGAACGTGACAAGAAAGATGATTAGAGATCAATAATAATGGAAGAGTAGGAAAGCATTGGTTTTCAGAGAGGACTGCCTCTTGTCTTACCTGAGGTTCGTGACAGGCTTCCACAGTAACCACCAGAGGCAGAGGAAGGAGTCACCTCCCAGTTGAAGTAATTCATCACATCAGCATTACTCCACTCCCATCCACCTCTGTTGGGTTCTTGGCCCTAGAGAGAGGACAGCCATAGGAAAAGAATAGCCCCTGAAAATCTGCCCGATGATCCCTTAGGGGAATGATCCCTTATGGGAATAGCTGAAGCCCATATCGAGGCTCATGGTGTTGATCTGCTCTTTCAGATGCTAGCCAGATTGCAACCTGACCATCTCCCTGCTATTAACACATCCCTGTTGATAACCTCAAGATGTTTAAACCCCAAATAAGAATATGGCCCTTGGTGAACAAAACAGGTTATGCTTTTGTAAATTTCTCTGAACCTCAAGGCCCACATGGATTCTGTGATGAAGAAATACAGATATGCTTCTCTTTTGGTGTTCTCTCAGAATCATGGGGACAAACTCCCCTAATATCACAGAAGAGATTTCCAAACCCTCATTGAGAAGCTTTCTAAGAGTTATCAATTGTCATATTGACATCAGGTAAAGACTATGGAATTTCACAGAGCTCATGGATTTTATTTTGTCCCAGTTGCAAACCAGAATGTGAGCTGTACTTATAATTTGGCCTTTTCCCATAGAAACACAGAGAATGAGACTGGAAACAAAATCAATGAGAAAGAAATCTGATGAGAGGAGATGTCTGCTCACCAGTGTGGGGTCATGGAGTCCAATCCATACATATTGGCCACTGTTTGCACTGCTTTTAACCACAGATGCCACGAAGGAAGCTTCAGCACCACTGAGCACAGAGACAAGGTGTCCTGAGGGTCTCTTCTGGCAGGCCAGCTAAATGAGAGGCAGAATGAGTCACAGACTGAGACTTCACTCGTGAATGGCAGCCAAATGTAGATAATAGGGGCAATGAATGAAAAACAAAGTTTTCATTCTGATTCTCAAGGAACCATGCAAACTGTAGCCCACTTCCTCTGTGACTGACATGTACTTCCCCTTGTTTCCTCCTCTGTACCCTCCAGTACTCACATCTGCATCAAACCAAGATTTAGGTATCCTAAACAAGGCATAACAGTAGGAGCCATAAGCTCGGGAGCCCTTGGGGCAGCTGATGCGTGACGAGGGCACATCTTCCTTGACATCTTCACCTGGAGTGGAAGAAGACCATACAAGTGTGGTGAAGCCAACAGAAAAGTAAACACAGCATACATTTATGAGATCTGTCTTTTGAGATTAAGTCCAGTATACATACTACACAGAATATAGACTATACAGAATACAGGAAACCTAATACAGTGTGCCCATTCTCTCTACATGTCACCTTGGTCTCAAAATTGGCCTACTTTATGAGAATCTATCTTCTTTTAATTTTATGCTACAATCTTCTCATATTATCCTACATCCCCAATTCTAGGGCTGACACCGTGTACATTGACTCATCACACCCTTCTTTTTCTCAAGAGCTCATTCATGACTACCATCCTTTCCTTCTTGAAACCACTAGCCAAATTTTCCAATAAAGCAGAAACCTGTTTAATTTCCATAATGGATGATATGGCACTGTCCATTATTAGTGAGTTGGAGTATGGCAGGGTGATGGATGAGTAGCAAGCAGTTTTTCTGTGTGGGACTCTTTTCATCACTAGCACATAAGACACCCTAGATCTCCTCTCTGTTTCTTGGCTCTGGACACTCACTGGACACTCAACACTAAAGGCAGGAAATCTTACCTTGCACTTGAGACAGGAGCAGCAGAAAGCAGAGCAGCATCCATGACAGGCTGGTGAGGGCCATACGAGGGAGCATCTTGTCTGTGAGGGGAGAACAGCCAGTCATGGTAGGGAACATGTTAAGAGGAGACTTGCTGAGAGGACCACCCCATTCCTTCTGCTTTCAATAACTCTTTAGGGATGCACTAATTTTCACTCCATTTCTCTCTTTTGGTTCTGGAATGAAAAGAGTCCATCTCTTTTTTCCACTCAGAAAACTTCCCAGGAAGCCTATGCTGCTTCTCAGAGCCCTCTCTTTTGTGGGGACAGGTACTCTTCTCTTGGGTATGAGGTGTGAACCCCTACAAGGCTCTTAGCATCTTTTTGCTCCCACTTACCTGTCTTGCAGGGATCTGGGATAATTAGTCAGGACAGAGATGGCTGCTTTTATAATAGCATTTGAGGGAGGAGCATCAATGTGTATAAGCAGAAATCCTTATGCAATCAGGGAAGTGGGTAGTACTTGGCATGAACTCTAGAATGTTCCCGTAAGAGGCACAAGTTCATTCCTGGCAAACACTGTGAACTGTTACATATGTGGCCCTGTCCTGTTAGCAGCCGTACTCTGTTATCAAGTGTGGGTGCAGTTTGAAACATCTTCTTTCAGATACCTTGTTCTGGGAATCTTAAGAAAATGATATCTGTGCTATAGATTAGGCTGTGACACTGTTTTCAAAATATTGTAACTGTGAGATACAAAAGAAAAACAATATTAGCATGGTGTACTTTTGTTCCACTCTAAAGAAATTGTACCTGCATATTTACGTGTTTATTTCTTGTCCTTTGTTTTGTAATATTTAGATAATATGACTGATTAAATTGTTGATTAGTTAAGAATTGTAAGTGCTGATAGTGTTAGTTTAATAATTGAAAAAAAAAAGAAAGAAAAGAAAAACAGTTCAAGCTAAGGAGAAAAGGCCTGATGTTTGTAGCAAGATTCGTAGGAAGCTTGATAATAAGCTCTTGAGTAAATATTTTAGCCAAGGTTTCACAGAAAAGTGGCTGAATAGACTTGCTTTCAGTTTGTTTCTTTGTGGGAATGTTGAGAAATAAGGCCCGTGTTCACTGTAATTCTGAGCTGTATACTTGAGATTGAGTGTACTAACCTCAAACTTTATTTAGACATTTTGGGAGGTTTTAAGATCCTCTCAGGATGGCTTTGAAGTTTAGTTTTTCATAAATATCATGAAATGTGTTATGTGCTGTTTTTATGGTATCAATACTTGTATTCATGATGTCAAAAAATGGTGGATAAATGATATGTGCTTTAGTATTAAATAATTCAGGGTCATAAACGTGTCGATCACGCATCTATGTTCAAGCAGAAAGAAAATGACATTTCATATTTGAATGGCCTTGAAGTGCATCAAACAATGAAGATACTATTAACAATCCTCATCCTTTAAATTCATACTTTTAAACATTTTGTTTTGAATGCATTTGGAAATCTCCCTGAAGGACCAATTGCTAACATGAGGAAAAGCAAGTTGTGTCCTATATCTTTCCTTGTAAATGACTTGACATACATATGGTTTTCAAAGTACTTGTGCAAGATGGCGACGAGCACACACCGTTTCTGAGCGGTGGAATACCGGAACTTCTGAGTTAGTGAATGGAAGGACCTCTAACCCAGGAAAACAACGGTGGAGATTTCTAGACCGACAGGGAACATCACAGGAGGTGAAAACTTTGGTCTCGGGTCACCCGGGGACTTCTTTGGGGAAGGAGAGAAACGGCCCTTTGAACTCGCGGCACTCCCCTCCCCCAGACCTCCCTCCACCTCCGCACAGCGGCACAGCTGGCTGGTCTTTCTCAGAGCAGACCTAACTGCCTGAGGTATACAGCCGCTGGGGCAGAGCTCCAAGCCCTTTAGCGGCAGGCAAAGAT
>REGO01000080.1:3626527-3653162 GCA_010120015.1 Rhombomys opimus | reverse complement strand
GGAATGAGGGTTCGGGGCACGGCTGGGATACAGAGTTAATAAAATGTAACTGATAAAAATAAAAATTAAAAAAAAAAAACAAAACAAAGTACTTGTGCAGTTTAAGGAATGTTTAAAATGTCCAAATAGAATTGGTAAATACGTTTAATGCCCACTTTAATGTTTAGTGCTCCAAATACCAATGATGTGAACAATATTAACATTTTGATGATAATTGGGTGTGTTTCCTAGAGGAAAATTGTTGGAGAAGTTGTCATTTTTACCTGTAAAGTTTTGAGAAATTGGAAGTTTGGTACAAGTTTCATGACATATCAAAACAGTTACAACTAGAAATGTTCATTAAGTGTGAATTCAAGCAATAAATTTTAAAAAATAACAAAACATGTTCAACATCTGAGGAAATCAATGGAAAGTCTAGTATGTAAAAAGCCTTTAGATTCTAATATAGAAAAATTCAATGCAAAATAGGAATTATGAGATTATGGATAAAACATGAGCATTTGATAACGTTAAGGTGTTATATATAAATGTTATATATTTACATGCCAATCTGGTGATTGATATTCTATTACTTGAGATCTTTTTTATCATTTAAAGCTTAATATAATACTTATGAATTAAACACATTTCTCAGGACATACATCAATATAATCTGCTTCATTAGTGACAAAGAAGATGATTTTGGATGGAACAAGATAAACAACAAAGAAATTTTTACTAACTTATAGTAATGTATATGGGAATTAATCATACAGGACTTTGGATTTATATAAGTTTTTGAATAAAATGTTGCATAGAAGGGAATTCTGGGAAGAAGAAAATACCGAGAACTAATATGGGAAGAATATTTGAAGTCCAATTTCCTCCAAGAGCCTATATGTAAATTTCCTGAACAAAATAGTAACCAAATATGTACAATAAATGAAGAGAAAGAATAATTAACCTCAGGAATGCAAAGCTGATTTCATGAGGAAGAACCATGATTGTTTGTATCAATTGAGACATTTTATTTTTTTGTTCGTTTTTGGTTTTGTTTTCTTTTTAATTAATTTATCATGCAGAAAAATGAAAATAGATCCATATTTATCACCCTGCACAAAACTAAAGTCCAAGTGGATCAAAGACCTCAACATAAAACCAGATACTCTAAAGCTGTTAGAGGAAAAAGTGGGGAACAGTCTAGAACTCATTGGCACAGGAGACAACTTCCTGAACAGAACACCAACAGCACAGACTCTAAGAGCAACAATCAATAAATGGGACCTCATGAAACTGAAAAGCTTCTGTAAAGCAAAGGACACCATCATCAAAACAAAACGTCTTCCTACAGACTGGGAAAGAATCTTCACTAACCCTTTATCTGACAGAGGACTAATATCAAGTATATACAAAGAACTAAAGAAGCTGAAAAGCAGCAAACCAAGTAATCCAATTAAAAAATGGGGAAGAGAGCTAAACAGAGAATTCTCAACAGAGGAATATCGAATGGCAGAGAAACACTTAAAGAAATGCTCATCCTCATTAGCCATCAGGGAAATGCAAATCAAAACAACCCTGAGATAATTTATTTTTTTTAATAAATTACAGTTTATTTACTTTGTATCCCAAGTGAAGTCCCCTCCCTCATCTCCTCCCAATCCCACCCTCCTTCCCTCACCTCCTCCAATGCCCCTCTCTAGGTCCACTGATAGGGGAGGTCCTCTTTCCCTTCCCTCTGGTCCTAGTCTATCAGGTCTCATCAGGATTGGCTGCATTTTCTTCCTCTGAACCCTAGTAAGGCTGCCCCCCCCCCATCAAGGGGAGGTGATCAAAGAGCCAGCCACTGAGTTCATGTCAGAGACAATTCCTGTTTCCATTACTAGGGAACCCACTTAGAGACTGAGCTGCCATGGGCTACAATTGTACAAAAAATATTAAATGATCAACCTGTTATGTACAAACTGTACTTAGTAAAGTCTAACTTTCATTAATGAGTTATGATAATTGGTAACCATTAAGTTGTACATCATAGTATGTCAATAGGTTTCAAAATCAAAATACTGAAAATGTTTCCTTCAAAACCAGGAACATAAGTTCTCTACTGTTATGATTCTATTCAACAGTATCATATTATGAAAAGCACACTTAAAAACTAAAATTAAACAATCAAAAAGTAAACAGAGCTTTGAGTATGTCTATACATATTCAATTTCTATAAAAAATAAGAAATGAATCTTTAATCATTATAGCTGATAGGAAAATTTAGTAAGCAAGAAAAATATTCTCAGCATATACATTCCAATTAAACATTTACATGTTAGCAGCAGAATTAGAGAAGGTATTGTCAGAAAAGGTACTACTTTTCCTTTTTATTAAACATAGATTATTTTATTCTACAATATAATCTAAATACAGTTTCTTCTCCCTCTTCTCCTTCCAATTCTTTCCCACCTCCTCTCCCTTACAGATCTACTCTTTCTGTCTTTCATTAGAAAAGAATTGGTTTCTAGGCGGTAACAATAAAACAAAACAAAGTAACATATAATAAGATTAAACAACAACCAAAAAAATCATAGTTGGACAAGACAACCCAATAGAAAAATAAAGGAGCCTAAAGAGCAGGCACAAGAATCAGAGACCCACTCATTCACAGATTCAGAAGTCCCATGAAAGTACTATAACTAAAACCTATAGTACATATCAAGGGACCTGGTGCAGAACAGCAGAGGCCCTGTGATTGCTGCTTTGGTCTCTGTGAGCTTATTTAGTTGTTTTAGAGAACTTTTTTTCCTGTTGTCCTCCATACCCTCTATATCTCCTATTCTTTTTGTCTCATTTTCCATGGGGTTGTATGAGCTCTGAGAGGAGAGATTTGATGGAGACATCCAATTTAGAGCTGTGTGTTCCCAAATCTCTGTCTTTCTCTCTGTATAATGCCTGGCTATGCATTTTGTATTTGTATTTGTGCTTGTATTTGTATTTGTGTTTGTATTTGTATTTGTTCCTCTTTATTAGGAGAGTAAGCCTCTCCGATGCTGGCTGAAGAAGGCACTGATCTATGCATATAGTAGAATGTCATTAAGAGTCATTTCATTTTCACTTGCATTGCACTAAGTTTCCACTCTGCCTTTCAAATTCTCTTTAGTTCTACCTATGTCTTTCCTCATTCCCTTCCTCAACCTGATTTTCCCTCTCCCTTTTTACCTTATCTTCCTGTTCTTGCCCCAACTCCTGGGGAAAAAATGTAAAAATCTTGGAGACTTCTTAAAGGATGACCAGTGTTGATATCTGATAATTCAAAACTCTAAATCACAAGTCATGAGTTCTATGGTGCGTGGTCCTTTTTCTGTCCTATAGTAAGCTATTGTGAACCTATGAAATGCCATTTGGATACAGAAGGGAAAACTTCACCCCATTGTACTCGACAATCTTCAAATTCTACATGAACTTGATAGCAAGGTAAGAGCAGAGGACAGACAGGATACATATCTTTTGCTCTCTGCTCTCAAGACTGTATGTATGCCACCACCTTCCTCTTGAATCTCTTTATGGATTCTTGACTTTATCTGTTCTTCTGATGACAGATTACTGCACAATAAACTCTTTTTCCCAAATTCATGATTTGAAACAAGTTATTATTATTTTTTTATGTTCCTGTGCATTGACTGGGTTTACCTTTTAGTCTCTTGTTCAATATCCAGAATCTAAGCTACAAAAAGCAAGGTGTGGTATTGTGTCCTTGTAACCTCGGTGCTGGAGAGGCATAGATAGGTGGCCCATTGGTCAGCCAGCTTTGCCTGCTTGTTGAGTTCCAGGCCAGGTAAGAGAAAAAGTGGAAAACACCGAAGGAAGAACAGACATGTTCTGTTCTAGCCTCATATACATGCCTACGCACATTCCTACATTGGCACACATGTCCACCACTCACAGAACCACAAAAGTCAGACAAACAGATAGACAGACTAAATGTATACACTGACTAAATGTAGTTTTTGTATCTTTGCCAACAATTACCTTAAACTCTCTAATATTTATTCAATAATCTATTCATAATTATTTTAGCTTCATAATATATCTTAGATTGAAAAATGAAGACATTATTTCTATAATTACATATATTATTTTGAATGAGTGACTTCATCACCTTTTATGTGTGTTTCTCAATTCTCTAATGAGATGTTAGACAGAGTCTCTGAGGTACAACTCATCTGTTTTCTATTTTTGAGGAATTCATGAGAACATCATCAATGTGGATTACAGAGGCCCTAGGAAATGGATTTATTGTTTCCACACTAAAATCTCAATCTTCAGGAAAAATGCTGTCTTCCTGTTCTTAGAGGTCATCTGTAAGAATGTATGAAAATAAAAAAAAATGAAAACAGAGTTAGCCTCCCATTATGAATCATTCTCATTGTTTTATTTTGTATTCACAATTAGAAATAACATACTAAAATGAATACACATTCTCTGGCCTTTCCTTGTAGCTTGTGTAAACAAACTGTGTTTTGGAAAGCCATCACATGGATTAAATAACTTTAATCAAAGGGTGATTATTTTCTAAGCCTTTGAGCTTATCCCCTAAGCGGCTTTACAAGAAAGCCTACTTTGCATACAGAATTTAACATGGAAACTTCTACAGATATATTTGACCTAAACCAAGGGTCAACACACAGAAAATTTCCTCATGGTCAACTTTGGACTGATGTTTACTAAAATGAGTAAAGGAAGGAAGGGGATAAGATTAATAAATCCCAATATATGTAAGTTTCTTCAAGTTATTGGATCTTGTGGGTTATCTAGAACTCAAAATAAAGGAGACTTTGCTCCTTGGAGTTCACAATTCATGGACTGAGGTAGAAATCACAGATAAGAAGTGACTTCATAGAAAACACTTCTCAGATATTTTTCACATCTTTCATTGTCTTCTCTTCATGTTCTGTACATTGCTTAAGGAAAAATCTAAATAGTAACAAGATTTCACTATAACTGCAGGGAAGACCAAGAGTTATTACAGAAACAAGATGTGAACACAGTCTTGAGAGTTAGGTAAGGGTGATGGTTGAACCATACTTACACAGCAAAAAATAGACAGAAAAGGCATGGTGTCTCTCAGAGATGGAATCCACCCTGGAGGACTGACACGTTCCTAATAATGGCCTGAGCACACCAAGACAAATCCAGGTGGCTGAAGTTCTGCGGATACAGCGAGAAGCATCATGTCAAGTATTCAAGAAGGTTTTTGTCGTCAGGCTAGTCTACTTGTGTAGGAAAGCCAGGTGTGTTGGGTAATTGAACACAGAGTAGGGATTCCCACTAGACATACTAGCTTGGAAATTATATAAGATATTATGTATACTTTAAGAATATGTAATACTTTATTACACATTGTGTCTCCATTATCTTTCAGATACTCATTTTCACCCAGGTGTGACAGATGTCAGTCCAAATAGTGGACAAGCAGAAAGTACTGCGATTAAGAAGTCAGGTTCATGGATCAGATCTATTTCATGAAGTTAATGAGGAATCAAGTAAACAATGCATGGATGTCATTGATTATATTATCTCATACACAACATAGAAAACAGAAGCTAGTGATATTCTTAATGCATGATCATTATATAATCAATACTTGACAATTCTCAACGGAAAGACCAGCATTTGATCTGCAGATGAAATTATTGCAGAGGAACAGCTCAGAATTATTTTCTGGCTTGGTTATCAACTGCAATCATTTTGATCTGTTCTTTAACCTTTAACAATGATCCTTTGAGGACAAGTGATCAATATTTGTCTGCCATTATTCATTCTCAGAATATGCTTAAGTAGAGTAACGTTGTATTACATTTTTAAAAGGATTCAGATGTTACTCATTAAGGAATCTGCTTCTGGGGAATCTTATCAAAGAATTCTCAGACTAATTTGTGAAAGAGTTTAATAATGACTGCCATTTATTCAGCACTGATTTTCTTGCTAGCCATTGTGCTCAGAATTCTGTACACATTAATGAAATATCCAGAGGATCATTAGAAAACAGCTGCTTATTCCTTTATCATTTACATGAAGAATTGGACATCTAAACTGCCTGAATAACCTTGTCAGAGATTAGTAGAAGTAATGAAGGCCAAAGTGATTCTCAGGTTATTACCACCAGCTTCCTCTATGAGGAAGAGAATAAGGTAAGATATAAGAGTATTGGGATTCACTGTAGAGCTGTTCACTACTACATGAGGAGAAAGGAAAGGTGTCTTAAACATGTTTAATTTGCCATTGGTGTATCTGACTTTAAGAAAATCTAAGCCCAGAAACTCAGCATCCTGTTATGCACAGGAAGATTGAAAACTCCAGGGAAATTTTGTGGAGAATAGTACAGAGTGGTTATTTGCTAAGCCATCTTAACTTTACGGATATTATGAAGGAGAGTGCTCAGTGGAGTTATTGGAGATTCTTGACTTACTGAAAATACAACATCACCATTTTTTTCCTTCAAAAAAGACAGATACTGATCCTCATCTTCCTATAAATTATCTGAATGCTTTGTGTTCCAACCTCTTCAATTTAAGCAACTGACTAATTTATTGAAATTGTCCACCTTTATCTTCAGAGTATCCTGTACATTATGAAGGACAGGTGTTACGTCTGTATTAAAATGAGTGAACTCAGAGACAAGACACATGGCTTAATCTAGGCAACGTGGCATGTTAGACACTAAGTGAGACATGGAAGTGATGATCCTAGTGAGCTCTTCATTCAGTATATTATACACATATTGTTTCATTTCAGTTAGAATCCTTCAGGCATTCAGCAACCACGAATTAAATTCTAAAAGAACAAATTGTTTTCTGAGTTAGTACTATTAAAAATCACCTCAGTGGATAGATTCTTTGATTTTAAGACATCTTATTTGCTTTCTGTTAATAGAATTTTCCACAGGTAATTGGTTAGTTACTTTTCCTGGGTCTCATGTAGAGTTTAAATGTCATATTATACAAATATACATAACTCAAAGAAGATTGGTGTAATTTATTTTTGAAAGAAAATAGAAAGTGCTCTAAATCACTCTTATAGTAGGGCTATAAGTCTGATAAATTTGGGGGTGGTTCTGGGCATGTTTTGGTTGTAAAGTGTGTGCAGATAAGTGCAAATTCTTTCTACGTGGTGGTTTTGCTTTGAGAAAACAACACTTGTTCAGGGTGTTTTCAGCTGGTATCTTTTCTTGTAAGCGTTTCAGTTGTGGGCATTACAAGAACTTGAATTCAGCCAATTCTGAGA
The DNA here is from genome assembly GCA_010120015.1 of Rhombomys opimus. Lineage (NCBI taxonomy): Eukaryota > Metazoa > Chordata > Mammalia > Rodentia > Muridae > Rhombomys > Rhombomys opimus. The sequence continues at coordinate 3,645,914 of REGO01000080.1, read as the reverse complement.
AGTCATTCTGGATTTGGGAGAGAAGAAAATTATCACACACACACACACACACACACACACACACACAGAGGAGTGTCAATGATGGTCAATCCAAGGGATGGGCCTAAGCCAAAGTCCAGAAGAAATTACTGTCTTCTCTCAAAGAGAGACACTGAGGGTGGCTTGTAACCTTCAGTGCATGTGGAGTTATTACTGGCATTAGGGAATCTGAGGCTGTAATCAAGGAAGTCTCCATATTCTTACTGGAAGGTATAAGGAAAACCTTTAGGGTTAAATTTTTCTGTGCTGGACTCTGTACTCCTATACACCTCTAGTGCATACCACAGAGTCAAGGCTGACACTGCACACGGAGAATAGGCTAAGAGAATGATTAAGAATGATTTGTCTCTATATCTGGGCACAGGGTCTTTTCTGAAACTGACATTCAACCAAGGACCATGTATGGATATAACCTAGAACCTCTGCTCAGATGTAGCCTGTGGTAGCTCAGTAACCAATTGGTTTCCCCAAGTGAGGGGAACAAGGACTATTTCTAACAGGAACTCAATGATGATACCTGATAAAACAGGATCAGATGAATGGGGGGAGGTCCCCCCCTATCAGTGGACTTGGAAAGGGGCACAGTAGTGATGAGTGAGGGAGGGAGGGACTGGGAGGGAATGAGGGTTCGGGCACGGCTGGGATACAGAATAAATAAAATGTAACTGATAAAAATAAAAATTAGAAAAAAAGAATGATTTGTCTCAAGGGCATAGAGAACCAAAGCATTTATTCCACCTAGGCATTAGGTTTATTAGTTCCAATGCGTAATGTGAAACGTAGAAAGGTCAATAGTAAAATTGGAGGAAGTAGAAGAGAACATACAGTGTAAGACTGGGAAGTAACCACAAAGAAGACAGTAGATGATAGTAATGGTATTAATTTCAAAATTATTTTAGGCATTTCATTGTATTCTTAGAAATGCAATGGATATTTAGGTTTACGCTCTTCTTCAATTTTAAAATTTCTTTTCAAACTGCTCCTCTGTGTGGAGTCATCCTCGTGTGTGTAGGTCTGTGAAGAGTTCTGAAGAGGGAGTTAATCCCTGGAGCCGGATTTACAGGTGCCAGTGAAATGCCCAATGTCAGAACCAAACTTGGGTCCTCTGTAGTTTCTTAACCCCCTCTCACAGTTCATGTCTCCAACTATACTGATGGGAAGGGAACACCAAAACCTTTGACCCAAAATTTACCCTGTCTACACAATGTACGGGCATAAAAATAGAGAAGATATTGAGGGAATGTCCAACCAATGTCTGGTCCAACCTGACACCCACCCATGGGAGAGAGCCAACCCCTGACATCATTAATGGTTGTTGGCTATATTTGCCAGCAAGAGTCTAGCATAGCTGTCCTCTCAAGAGGTCCATCCAACAGGGAATAAAAACAGATGCTTTGGCTGACAGCCCAACATTGGGCAGAACACAGAGAGACTTAGGGATGAGAGGGGAAGGATAGGGGGAACTGGGTGGGACAGGACCTCCACAAGAAGACCAACAGAGCCAACTAACCAGGGCCTAGGGCGGGGCTTGCAGAGTCTGAAGCACCAACAAATGACTGTGTATGGACTGGACCTGGTTCCCTACACACATGTGGCCCATGGATAGATCAGTCTTCATGTGGATTCTCTAGTAAGTGGAAGACTTAATTGTATCTGCTATGGACTAGGTTTCCTGCTTTTTGATCACATCTCTCTTGCAGTGCTGTCTCACCAGGCCACAGGGGAAGAGAATGCACTCAGTCCTGATGTAACTAGATGTGTTAGAGTGGGTTTTTTTTTAGGGGGCTCCTCATTTCTAAGAAATAGGGGAGGTGGGAAGCGGAAGAGAGATGGAAGGTGGGACTGGGAGGACGACGGGATAAAGGGGTCTGTGATTGAGATGTAAAGTGAATAACTAAGTTAGTTATTAATAAATAAATAGATAATAAAATTATGCATTTTATGTATTTTTTTCTAAATAGTTCATGACTCGTTCACTGTCAGCAATAGAACTAAAATTGATTTAAAACTACTTTGAAACATTTTATACATGTAAAGTTTTAAGTGTAGTATCTTGTGGTGAACATTTATATTTTTGTATTTAGAGAAAGGTGTGGACAGCTCCACTTTTTCATTTATTAAGGAGAAATAGCAGGAACTCAAGCAGTAGGAGCTCAGTTGTTCTCTAACCTCCTAGGGAATAACATATCTGGTTTAAGCAAAGTCAAGTTTTTACTTTTTGCCTCACTAGCTGGCTCACATATGCAGATACTGAACTTGCAGAGAGTACACTTGCCTCAGTAAAGTTTTCTTCTTTACAGAGAGCATGACTCACAGCTCAGCACCACTACAGTGGGGCCTAATGGGTGTCCAGGAACATTGCTTTTAAATATATAATGCAGCAGGAAAAACTCCAAGTATCTGAATGACTTAGCAGAACATATGCTTAACAGGGTGCACTTAGCTTACGCTTTACTCCACCATGAACAAGGTCTCATTGATACTGTCTATAGTATGTTTTAATCTTACCACAGGGAGATGGATTGTGATAAGTGAAGTAGTGTTGCATCTGATTACCTACTGTATATAGGCTTTCAATTAAATGTTCCCCCTGGGCTCATTTCAAGCCTGATACACATACACACACAAACACACACACACACACACACAAAAAAAAAAAATCATGGTCAACTAAACATGGATGGACATATAGATGACAGATAGATGGAAGGATGGAAGGATGGACAGACAGACAGATAAAATAATAGAATGATAGACATATGGATATTTATCTGTTTATTATATCTGTATATATGATATATACATAAATACCTGATAGATTAGATAGATAATAGATAGATAGATAGATAGATAGATAGATAGATAGATAGATAGATAGATAGATGATATGAAAGTAGCTAGGAGAAATGAAAGGAAAGACGTATAGAACAATTATAAAGAGAAACAACTATATGTCTTGTCTTTCATGAAGAACTTGTATCTATATACACATACAAATATAATAAAGAAATATAAAGAAAAGATAAATAATATATATATACATATATACATATACATATATATATTATTTATCTTTATCTATAATATATATACTAGGGAAGAAAGATATAATATATATAATAGGGAAGGTAGCGAAGAGCTTGAACAAGGAGATGCTACATCATGAAATATTCAAGAGAGAGCTATAGATGTGATACATTTTTCTGATGTAGCAACTTGATCCAATTCAAGCTCCTCCCTCAGTGCAGTTTTGCAAAAAGAATAAAATACTGGCTTTTGAGGACCAACATGACTTTAAACATTACCACTGACAGTTCCTGGTTTATGGCCTAGCTTAAGTACTTTTATTTCTCTACAACTATTTCATCTTTGATGAAGTGGATACAGTGTTCCAAGACTTCTGAGAATCAAAGACCTTTATTAACCTCGTTATGGCTGTAGGTTAAGATACTCATAGCCAAACCTTCGGAAGAGTGAAGGGAATCATATGAAAGAAGGGGGAGTTAGTATGACTTGGAGAGGATAGGAGCTACACAAAGACCAAATATATCTGGCCACAGGGGTCTTTTCTGAGACTGATACTCTACCAAGGACCACGTATGGATATAACCTAGAACCTCTGCTCGGATGTAGCCTGTGGTAGCTCAGTAACCATTTGGTTTTCCCTAGTAAGGGGAACAGGGACTATTTCTGACAGGAACTCAATGGCAGGCTCTTTGACCTCCCCACTCCCCAAGGGAGGAGCAGCCCTGCTAGGCTACAGAGGAGGACTTTGCAGCCAGTCCTGAAGATACCTGATAAAACAGGGTCAGATGAAAGGGGAGGAGGTCCCCCCCTATCAGTGGACTTGGAAAGGGGCAGGTAGGAGATAAGGAAGGGAAGGTGGGATTGGGAGGGAATGAGGAAGCAGGATACAGCTGGGACACAGAGTTAATAAAATGTAACTGAAAATAAAAATTTAAAAAGATAAAAAAATTTAAAATTGGATGCTAAAAAAAAAAGAAAGGTCCTCTCAGCTATGCTTTAGAAAACTTGAAAAATATTCAAGCGGCAGCAACAATATCTAAACCAACAGCCACAACTGGATGTCCCTAACCAGTTAATTCTGTCCAGTGTCATCCTTGTTCCCCTGCCTCTGAGATCATCAGTGTGTTTTCTGCTTCTGCAGTGAGAGATCCAGTTTGCATGTGAGTTCTCCACTGAGATGCATATCCAGACTGCCTCAGAACTTACCTCTGCCTTCCTAGAACCAAACAGCTGCCTGTCTTAGTTGTTCATGCTTTGAGGCTTTGCGTATTCACAGGCTTAAGAATGAATTGCATTCACTAATTGAATACTCATGAGTTAACTTCATGATCAAAATATGTCAGTGTAATTGTACTAGAATAAAAGACTTTTCAAAAGCAAAATAATAAAAAATGAAAATAAATGAATAAAAAGAATGCTAAAACAGGTCCTCTGAGTTCTCTCAGCATAAAGTTCCCTCATGCTGTGTGTCTGAAGCTGGTCGTGATACCTTTGGTTTGTCATTTTTGCCTTCTATAAAACAATGTTTTCATCCAAGGTTTTCTTGAGAGCAGGCAAGCACTTGTGACTAACCTCTCTCATTCACGTATTTGCATATGCCCCCCTCCCTATTCTGGTTTACCTTCAGGCAGGCAATGTTCACGCTTCCTCACTGAGATCCCTGGCCATTTACCAACGACCATCCCCTCCTCTAATTGATGTGTTCACAGGACTATTTTGTTTATTGTGTATTCCGTGATAATTTTCCCCAAGAAATGTAGATCCTTATTGATTTATTTTTTTTTATATAGAAATCAGGTAGTCCTTCAAACTACTGCCAATAGGGGTGGGGAGAAAATAAAGTTTCCATGGAGGCATGATTCTTTAAGCACGAAAACCAATATCAACACTATTGTTCTCAGTGTGTTAACTCTGACTGCTCTCATGACTACCTGAGAAAAAGCTTTCTTTCCTTTCATTTTCTTGTGTAGAATGTGTATGAATGCCTGTGTGAGCCCATGTGCATTTAGATATGTCCATGTTTCTAACAACATTTATGTCAATGTTTAATTGTCACAGATGCTGAAAATGGTATGAATATTAAACTTCTTATGCCTACAATAAACTTAGACGACTATTCCATGTTTTCTCTTACATGTCATATATGCACACATGCATAGACAGAGAGACAGAGGAACACACACACACTTGTATATGAATAAGGATAGAAGGTGGAGACAGGCAAGGATGATTTGGAAGAAAGGAGGGACCTTTTGGGAAAGGTGATAAGAGAAAGACCAGAGGCTAGGAGAAAGAAGGAAATGGATGAGGAGGAAGAGGAAGAGGAGGAGGTTTCTATAGTGACCATTTCATGACAAAGTATCAAACATTTTTAACAAAGGGGTGAGAAAGCAGTTCAAATTTCAGCTGAGTTCAGCTTCACCTCATTTGCTTGGTTAATCTACTTACTTCTAAAATTATTTTGAAATACCTAAGTAATTCTTTCACAACTGCCTTAATCCTTTTTTTTTTCCAGTTTGCATTGCTACATTAATCTGAAGCTTCTGAATCTCAATTTTTCTTGAGCCAGGAATGGATATCACTTCAAAAGTAGAGGTAGCTATCTTAGCTTCAGTGTCCAAAGGAGGAAGGCTTGAAGATGCAGCAGGGGTCACCATCAAGAAGGAAGTGGGCCCCATGTGTCCATTTGTATAAAACTATTGACTCTGAGAGTTGGAAGATATTATAAATTTCATCCAAATCAACTTTTTCCAGTCCTGTAAGTCCTTGATAGAGTACTTGTCTAGGATGTTTATGGTCCAGGGTTCAATATATAGCCCTGGCTGGACAAACCTTACTCTAAATCTGCAAACCTCCAGTGAAGGAGAACTGTGTCTGACTGCTACTCCACACGTGGCACTCATCATTACAGTGGAACAATATGCCATGGGTTTTGACTTTTTAGTAGAATAGCATTGGGCGTATGCTAATTTTCTCAGAAATGATGCAAAGGTGGCAGGTATTTGAAGGAGAGAGAAAGCAAGATGTATCTCTTCTCAGAGACTGGCAGAGCAACAAGAAGTGTGTAAGCAATCCTTGAAAAGCTGGGATTGTCTGCGAAAACTGTCTCTCTCATTTAATCATGCTTCCCCACAATGTTATTCGTCAGACACAGGAAGCTCCTCTGAGCCCTCAAGCCTGCCTCACACTTCCATCTAACCCTCAGAATGAAAAGAAAAAAAACTGCTTTGAGGGAAATACATAGTTTGAGATGAAGTTTTGAGTTAATATTGTTATATGAGCTCTAAATCCAGCATTATATCAGCAGAGAGGATACTGTTATTAGATTTTCCCATAGAGGCCAGGCTTCCTGCTAGCAGACTCATGATGTATTTTTGCTTCTAGCTTTGTGAGCATAGGTAAATTACTAGCTTCAGTTGTATCTTTTTATATAAAGTTGGATTATGTCTCTTGGAATTTGGTGGTCTAAGCTTGTAATTCAGACTCCCAATGGGCTGAGGCAGGAAGATTTCCATGAGTACAAGGCCTGGGTGAGCCATCTAATGAGTGAGTGTGAGATGAAGCAAAGATGCATTGCAAGAACAAAACTTTAAAAAAATGGACAGTCCCTTAGATATCTAATGAATATTAAAGAACAGACATGACACTCTGTTCTTCCCATTCTAGAGACAGCAGCATCTTTCTCATGCAATTCCAGCTTCATCCCTGAGACAGGATAATAAATGTTGAAATAAACAGTTTCGGCCACATTGGGTACTTGGTTACTGAGGCTTCCTTCATCTATGGCAAAGTAGATATTGTTGCCATCAATGACCCCTTTCTTGACCTCAACTACATATTCTGCACATTCCAATATGAATCCACCCATGGCATGTTCAATGGTACAACTAAGGCTCAGAAGAGGAAGCTTGCTAACATCAAATGGGGTGATACTGATGCTGAGTGTGTGTGGAGTCACTAGTGTCTTCCCCACCATGGACAAGGCTGGGGTCCACTTGAAGTGTAGGACCACAAGGCTCATCAGCTCTGCCCATTCTGCTAAGGACCCTACATTTGTGATGGGTGTGAACCATGAGAATTATCTGACTATCTGCAACCCATTTCAGATAGTCAGCAACTCTACATCACCAACTGTTTAGCACCCTAGTCAAGGTCATCCGTGAAAATGTTAACATTGTGGGAGGACTCCTTACAACAGTTCATGCCATCACTGCCACCAAGAAGACTATGGATAGCCACTCTGGGAAGCTGTGGCATCATGGCCATGGGGATGTCCGGAAAATCATCCCTGGATCCACAGACACTGCCATGGTTGGAGGCAACGTCATCCCAGAGCTGAACCATAAGCTAACTGGCATGACCTTCTGTGTCTAACCCCAGTGTGTCCATCAATGATCTGACATGGCATCTAGAGAAAGCTGCCACCTTCTCTATGACATAATACTTGGCATTGGGCCAACTAAAGGGCATCCTGGGCTACACTGAGAGACACTGATTGTCTCCTCCAACTTTAATAACAATGTCCCTGCTTCTACATTTGATTCTGGAGCTAATGATGCTCTCAGTGACAACTCTGTAAAGTTCATTTCTTAGTATGACAACAAATATGACTATAGAAACAGGGTGGTGAACCTCACAGACTTTACGGCATCCAATATGTAAGAATCCCCTGACCATTCACCCCAAAAAATATGAAAAGCAAAAAAGAGGCAATCAACAACTGAAGAGTCCCTGACCCAAGTCAGCCATCTACTCTCACAGTTTCCATATAGACCCCCAGAAGAACTGGAAAAGACCTACTCTCATGAATATCATCAGTAAAGTTCACTGCACCCACCACCACCACACACACACAAAAAAAACACAAATGTTTAAATTGGTGGTGCCCCCAGAGAAATGTATTACTGTAGGTTTTCTTGTGACAAAAAAAAAATCACAGTAAGTCTTCTGACTTCTACAGATGGCTTCAGGGGTGAAAGTCTTCACTATCCATCCCCGAAAACTAGAGATCAATCCCAGCACCTAATCAGAGAAAGAGAACTGACTTCCAAAAGTTATCCTCTGAGATTTATATGTATTCCATAGTAAACATACCTTTATTCACGGACATATAACAAAAACCATTCACACATGTAAATTAATAATAATAATAACAATAACTTTCAAATGTAATTTATTTGGCCTAATAAGTCTGCAATAACAAGATAATATAACTTTAAATTCTCAAAAAAAAGAGCAAGGAGGTGAAATGGATCAACAGGCAAAACTGATGGCAAGTGAAGAAAAGGGCAATAATCCAGCCCATTTCCTAAACCATATTTCAGCACTGATGAGTGACTGCAAGATCTTTCATAAAAGCCCAGACATCAGGCATGCCGGAAGCCCTGTTTCTAGCTGAATAAACAGAGATTCTTTGGAAAAGACAGAGAAAGAAACACCCAGTCTCTCAGGGTGAGCCAAATGGCTTTTTTTTCCCGTGTTCCGAATTTTTCCTTTATGAAAGATTTGTTGTCAGTACTTGGAGGTGTGCTTGATGTCTTAACCTCTCTTTCACTTGTTTTCTCTTGTATGATTGCTTACTTTTCTGTGTGTTAGTGTATATCACTTTCCCAGAGTGAATGTTGATAAGAAATTATGAACACAGAAGTTTTATCAGGGTCAGAGCAAAGTCCATTTCTTTTAAAGGATATTGAATTGGCTAATCTATATGCAAACAATATAAGGCTGCAATTACCAGTAATTATAAGGAAATAACACATCTTTTTATGTTGTCCTGGCCTTGTTGACCTAATGGCTCATAGTATATTCAGAGTATAGGTTTGAAAAAAATAAAGCTTTTATTCCTAAAAGGTATTGAAAACAAGAGAAACAGCTCAAGCAGTTGTTTTAGGGCTGGGACCACAAAAAAAAAATGATCACACCTTCCTCTTGTTCTTGTTTAGAAGCTGAAAATCTCATGGTGTCATAGGCACTTCTGTTCCAGCAAGGAGGCTAGAAATACCAGAACCAGGCAGGAGTGCAGGCTCTCTCTCTGATATCTTGTTTTTCTTTTTCACAGTTCTGATGTGAACAGAGCTGCCTGGGAGTTGTGCTTGAGGGTGTGGGCCAAACCTAGTCCAGACACTAGCATGAACAGATGTATGAATATTGTTCTTGAATTTCTGGTCTGAACAGCTCAATACTTCCAGCCATGCTTCAACACAGGGAAGATTTCTTAACCCCAGACAGCAGCCTCGGATCTCTTCTTACTATGCAGGAGCTCCCATGTCTTTCTTTCATTCTTTCTCTAAGTCACCACCTAGGAATGGAGAAGAAGTTTTTTCCTTATCAAAACCTCATCTTCTTGCTGACCCTGAATTCTATTCTTGTATTTAGTAGGACAAAGGACTCAGAAGATGCTGGCCTGGGTGGATTTTGTAACTATTTTGTGGAGGAACCTAGATCAATAGCTACTTCTTACATAATACAAGAAATTTTTCTTTGCCTCCCGTGTGTCCCTGCTTTCTCCTCCTCATATCAATGGATTCTCTCTTCTTCATACTCCTCTGATTTACCTTAGTTGTACCTTTGTGTCTCTGAAATGCCACAGGCTGCACCAATGCTTCCCTAGAGTAAGTTCTGCAATAGGACTTGATGTGGCTCTTCTATTTCCTACTGTGTTTCTCCTTCTTTCACTCTCTCCTAGCTGAAGAGAAATATTTGTTTGTGTGCAGGAAGGGTAAATAGTAATTTCAGTTGGTGCAATGTCACCATAAAGACCTTTGGTGATGGTAGCATTGTGTCTGTGCAACACTCAGAGCGTGCTTCCTGCCAGTGGTCTAAGAGCTGCCTAGGGTGGTTAAAAGGAGTAGATACTGAACTTCCAGGGAAGAATGGAGGGGAGGATGAGGGGTGAAGTTGAGGGGTTTCCAAGTGGTGGATCTTTCTATGCTGAGACACAGCACAGGAAGAAGTGTGCATGAAGAAAGGAACTGACTGGGGTGGGAGAAAGAGAACAGTTGATCCTCTTTGGTGGTCTGTTACAAGCTCAGCCCTCTTCAATACCTACATGGTTTAGTTACATCCTGCTTTTTCTCTTATGTTTTTCACGTTTGCAACCCTAGTTAGCCCTGTGGAGCAAACAACATACATAGGAGATGTGATGAGGGTTAGCTGCTCTGAGCCCTAGAGGCAATTGAAACCTGGTGAGTTCTACCCAACTCTTCTCCCAGAACTCTGCCACAGAGCAGGATGCAACCATCTTGACCATCTTCTGGAATTACCCTCAACATCAACTTGTCCACCATATGGAATACCTTTTACCATGAACTGTGAGGTCAGTTCTTCTGTTAAGCTGATAATAAGGTTATAAGCCATACTCAGCCACCATCCTTAGTAAGCCATTTAAAAGATCCAAATTAATCATGAAATACAGAAACATGAATCCAGTCTCTTCTACAAGGAGGTCTGTTAAGTTATAAAAGTCTTTCAGGAGACAAACACTTCCTCTGGCTGTCTAAGACTTTACCTTTCTTCTCAAAATATGAGATTCCAGTGCCTTAGTATCTACTACTTCAATAGTATAATAGCTAAAGTGAAGGTCACAGTGTTTTTTACGATAACATCATACTGGTCAAGTAAGTTACAAAACAAATGTCACATTTTTAGCAAACATTCCATAAACCTTCCTGTATAGCCCACTTCCCCACTGTATTTTCAAGCCTGCATTTCCTCTAAACACACATCAACTCGATATTTCTTTTATTCACATCTTTGCTTCTTGTCTGACCTCACCAGAGTATAAGCTCCAAAGGTCAAGGGCCGGGCTGGGCACCTGAGCATTCTGTCACCTTCAGAGCATGTGTGTGGAAATAAATATGTTTGTTAAGAATAAGGAAGTATTCTCCCAGAAAAAAATAATTCAAGAGCACCTGGATACACATTTCCTTGCTTAGGTGAGTGACCCCTGTTGAGATGCTTACAACCTGAAAATAAGAGAGGTTTATCTAATGGGTGGGAAAGACATTTGAGAAATCCCTGGCATGAGGAAGCTAATGAAAAATAAAAGTGCAGTAATTAATTCTTCCGATCAAGGTGTCCATTCTCACCCAGATTCTGGAATGATTCTAATACACAATACATTTTCAGCAAAGGGTCATGCATAAGTCACTGAAATTTGGGGTTGTTCATATTTTTTTTTAAATGCCTCTCTTCTACCTCTCTCATTGTCACATGTAGTATCACCTTTCACCTGGAGACCGATGACAAACCTTGGAGGTCTCCTGATGTCCTTTGCTTTTATCATTGCCAATTCAACCAGTGAGATGGATAAATAGAACCAGCAATCTCAATGGATAAAGGTACGTGCCAGCCAGACTGACAGCTTGAGGTCAGACCCCAAAACCCACATTATGAAAGCTGGCAAGTTGTCCTCCCACATACATACATGCCCTTTTATATATGTGCACCTACACACACACACACACACACACACACACACACACACACACACGTGCATGCAAATAATAAATAAATGCAAACATCATAAGTGTAAAAATCTTTTTTAATCATCTCTAGGAACATTATCCTGTTCCACACCAACCTCACTATGAACTTGCACTATAACAGCTTAGCAGGTGTCCGTTCTCTATGTAGACTCTTTCTCCTCTTTAGGGATGAACTCTGAATGATCTCAGGAATAATTGAAGTGTATGACCCCATTTGCTTTTCCTTTGTGTATGAATTACACTTAGGGAAAACAGTGCTTATCACCTGTCTGAGTTAGTTTGCCTGCTTCAAATTCTAAATCCTCCTAGTAAACCTTTACTCCATTTCAAGCTATCAACCCTGAAGAAGGCAGATTTGTTTCTCTGGTTGTGTTCACTTTTTAATCCTTAGTAGTGGCACACCCTACTCCTTACTCTACGCTACTTGATCCTGCTTATTTTTCAGGTCATTTTACTCACATGTGACTTCTTTAATGAAGCCTTTCTAGAGCTTTTATCTATTGACAAGTGATCTCTGCCCCCAGGTACTCTCAGCAAACTTACCCAGTTCTATACAAAAGGCTTTGGTGAGTTAAAAGGTCACATGGTGAAAGATAATGAATGAAGGCAGCAGCTTCCTAAGTTTTTTGTTCTCTTGACTCCTTTGGCAAATCTTCCATCCAATTTTATCCTTTTTATTTTATTTTAATTTTTATTTTATTTATTCACTTTACATCTTTGGTGGTAGCCATCTTCCTCCTCCCACTCTCGCCCTTCTATTCCCCTTCCCTACTTCTTAAAAAAGGGGTAATTCCCCCACCAACCCACCCCACCCCAGAACAACAAGTCAGATAGAACTGGGTGTATCTTTTCCCACTGAGGCCAGGCAAGGTAGCTCCCCAAGAAGGTCATGATCAAAAAGCAGGCAACAGAGTCCCTGTCAGAGAGACCCTGTTCCCCTTACTAGGTGACTCCACAAAAAGACCAACAGAGTCAAATAAGGCTAGAGTTCTTGTCCTCTCCCAATTCTTCTTCTTAAAGAGTATTTTTCACTTAGTTTTTTTGTTTTGTTTTGTTTTGTTTTGCTTTGTTTTGTTTTGTTTTTAATCTTCATAGGATTTTCATGTGTGTGAACATACAGTGCTGGCTATACATATGGTTTTGAGCATCAGTCCCTTGAAACTAAGTCATGAGCCTTTAGGAGGCTTGATGACCAGAGGGTATTTGTTTGTTTGGTTGGTTGGTTGGTTTTGGTTTTGTTTGTTTTTTTTTTTTTCCTGTGGGATTTATCAGTAGAATTTCATTATGTAATGAAAATGAATACTTGCACTCCAATTAATTTCTGGACAGTTTATTGGAAATGAGCCTGTGAGATTAGTTGTTGGACAGTTTCACATTCCCTTTGCTTACAGGAGTATTAGGTAGTTGCTGTCAATCTTTTTTACTGGAGCTAAGTTCAGTTAAGGATACAAATTCAACCATTTTCTTCACTTCTTAAATTTTGCATTTCTTGGCATATGCAAGTTTCTCTGCATAGGGACACTGGCTAAATGAATTGAGTTGAATGGTGTGCCTTGAAAATATGACTGTTCTTGCTATGGTTATTTTTTTTTTCTGTGAGAACAAATTCTTTCTGCATGGACATCTACTCAATATCAGCTACTGGCCAATGAGGAGGCTGGAAAAAGTCTGTGACTAAGGAAAACATGTCCCAGCTTTAAGGCTTAGAGTATGTGGTTAATCAATAGTCTTAAAAGTCTAAGATTCTCATGATTTCCTTGTTTTTCATTGTTGAGTAATATTCCATTATGCAGATGTACGACAATTTCTGTATCCATTCCTCCACTGAGGGACATCTGGGCTGTTTCCAGCTTATGGCTATTACAAACAAGGCTACTACAAACATGGTTGAGCCAAGTAAATGGTGGGATCTGGAAAAGATCATCCTGAGTGAGCTATCCCAAAAGCATAAAGGCGAACATGGTATATACTCACTCATATAGACATATAATATAGTCTAAACCTACTAAAACCTGTACACCTAAAGAAACTAATCAAGAGGGAGGACTCTTGCTAAAATGCTCAATTCTTATCCAGAAAGGCAAAGAGGATGGACATCAGAAAAAGGAGAAAAGAGGGAACAAGTCAGGAGCCTGACACAGAGGACCTCTGAAAGGCTTTGCCCTGCAGACTATCAATGCAGATGCTGAGACTTATGGGCAACCTTTGGGCAGAGTTCAGGGAATCTTAGGAAAGAATTGGGAAGCAGTAAGATCTGGGGAGGACAGGAACTCCACAAGGAGAGCAACAGAAACAAAAAAATCTGAGCACAGGGGTCTTTCCTGATACTAATACTCCAACCAGGGCCTATCCATGGAGATAACCTAAGACCCCTGCACAGATGTAGCCCATGGCAGTTCAGTATCCAAGTGGGTTTCACTGTAATAGGAACAGGGACTTTCTCTGACATGAACTGATTGTCCTGGTCTTTGATCACCTCCCCCTGAGGGGGAAGCAGCATTACCAGGCCACAGAAGAAGACAATACAGCCACTCCTGATGAGACCTAGACCTCCCCTCTCAGTGGACTTGGGGAGGGGCATGCATGCAGAGGGTGGAGGAAGGGAGGGATGGGGATGGAAGGAGGGAGGGAACCACAGGGGGGATAAAAAGTGAATAAAGTGTAATTAATAAAGAATTAAAAAAATGTCTAAGATTCTAAGTGCCACATGAATCTTTTAAGATCAAAGCTGAGAGGTGATTTTAGTGACATTTCTACTAAGAGAAAGCACATAACAGCCAAGGAGGCTCTATAAAACTAAAGTATAATATCCCATGTGTGGGGCACACAGCCTACAATCTCATTTCTTGGGAAGTGGAGGCAAGAAGATTGAGAGTCCAAGGTCATCCTTGTCTAGAGAGCAACCTTAAATCAAATCTGGGTACTTGGGATCATTCTCAAAACAAAACAAAACGAACATATTCACAATATAAATGTATCAAATTTTTCAAGTAGAGACGTTTGGGGGTTATGAATTCTAAGAAATGTAGACTTCCTTTGTCTTAGCCCTGGCTGTTACTAAGGGCTCGTTTGTTAAATGAAAGCTTAGTCTCCAGCTTTGTGCTATTGGGAGATAGCAGACATATAAAAAGTAGGGGCCTGTTAACAGATTGTTAAGTCGTGGGGGATATATTCTTGAAGAAGGCCATAGGACTCCTCTCTCTCTCTTTATCTCTCTCTCTTTCTCTGTGCCTAGCTATACATTAATACATTTCATCCATCACACAAACCCAGAATGATTTGCTGCCTGAAAAAAATAAAAAAAAAAAACAAAACAAAACAAAGAAAAAACAAAACATGATTGAACCCTTCAAACTGTGATCAAGATAAGCCTTCTCTCTATATCAGTTACTGACCTTAGGTGACAGTAAAAGATGACAAAAATCTTTAATAATGAAAATGAGACGTATGAGATCATTCAACTCTGTATCTCTCTCTGCAGTCTGTTCTGCCCAACACAGTAACAGTCTCCAACCTACTGAAATGGTAACTGAGGTGAGGCTTTTGTCCTCACCTGTACTGGTAGGTGCTTTCTTCCATGGCTCCTTCAGATGCAGAGAACTGAAGGTGAAGGATGCTAAGCATTTTCTGCTATTCTAGGGGTAGGAAGCTGTGAAACACCTACTGAGAGTCTGCTTCGGCTGAAAATGGTTCAAGCTGGGTTCTCACAAGGCAGAGGGTGTCAGTCAGGCCCATGGAAAAGTGACATAACAGAGGAGGAGGAGAGCAGTCCTGTGCTCTGGAAATTACCTCTGCTGTTGAGCCAAAGGCCAGTTGGAGGCATCTGTTGATAGACCTTGCTCTTATTCAATCTGAAGGCTCCTCCTCTTCACAGCATGTCCCTGTCTGAGTGATGCAGTCCACATCCCTGATGGAAGCACACTGGTTGGCTTTTACCTCCTGTCACCTTGACTTTGCAGTAATTGTCTCTGGCAGAGGCCCGGAGGCTCCAGGCTCTCTGTGAGTGCTCACACAAGGTTAAATCTCCTTGGAAATGCTGCCCGTGCTTTGATCTCCTGGAATGCTCTTCTCTCTCTCTCTCTCCTACTCCCTCCTTGCCTGAAAAATTCTGTTTCCTGAAACTTTTTTTTTCTTTTTTTTGGGGGGGGGATTAGGTGGTGGTTATTTATTTATTTATTTATTCACTTTACATCTCAATTGTAGACCCCTCCCTTCTCTCTTTCTGGCCCCTCCCCTCTGTCTTTTCCTCATCCCCTTATACATACTCCTCTGTCCCTCAGAAAAGGAGAGAAACCACCCGACCTAGAAAACCCACCCCAGCACAGGCAGTCTCATCAGGATTGTGTACTTCCTCTTTCACAGTGTCCTGTCAAAACAGTCACCCCACGATGAAATGATCAAAAATCATGTAACAGAGACTATGTCAAAGACAGCCCCTGATCCCCTTTCTGGGAAACCCACATAGAGGCTAAGCTGCCCATTGGGTATATATGGATAGAGGTCTAGTTCAAGCATGGTCATTGGTTGGTGCATCAATCTCTGCAAATCCCTCTGGGATCACCTTAGTTGGGACTGTTGGTCTTCTTGTAGAGCTCTGGTCCCCTCTGGGTCACAGAACCAGTTTCTTAACTTACCTAGTGTGGGTTTGTATGTGCAGCGGAAATAGGAATGTGTCACAATTCTTCTGTAAGTCATCAGAGATGCACTACGTTTCCTGCGAAAATTAATTAAATTAATTAATTCAATTGATTTCTTTAGTCAAACAGAGCCTTTGCAGCATGATGTCATGTTTGCTACCTAACAAGGATCCCCTCATCCCAATAAGTGTTCCTCACTGATGAATTCTGACTAGCTAGATGTGACCTGCTAACCCACTTTCCTTGGCTGAGTGGAAAATATAAGAAGGTTTACCTCCTGAAATGCCTTAGCTAGTGATACAGCACAGGAAAATCATGTCAAAGATAAAGAGTTTGAACTGTAACTATGTTCACCCACACTGGGCAACACGCATGCTGAAGAGTGTATGTAATTGCAATTTGTGAGGATAACTGTCTTAGTTTAGTATTTGCTGCAATGAAATGCCTTGACCAAAAAGCAAGTTGAGGAGAAAAGGGTTTATTTGACTTATTGTTCATCACTGAAGGAAGGCAGGACAGGAATTCAAGCAGGGCTAGAATCTGTAGGCAGGAGCTGGTGCAGAGGCCATGAAGGAGTGCTCCTTACTGGCTTTTCCTTCTGGCTTCCTCAGCCTGCCAACAGCTCAGGTTTGGCACCACCCACAATGGGATTGGCCCTCCCACATCAGTCACTAATTCAAAAACAGAAACAAAAAACAAACAAACAAAAATAAAACCCTGCCTTACAGGCTTTCCTACAATCCCCTCTTATGGAGACATATTTTTAATTGAGGTTCCCTCCTCTCAGATGACTTTATTTTGTGTCAAGTTGACATAAAACTAGACAGCACAACAACTTAAGATCGGTTGCTAAAAGACTGCTTACTAAAAGATCTCACCAGATTTATGTGCCTTGCTTGCTTTAAATTTTATGTTTAATTTATGTTGGAAATCGATTAAGCATGGAAGAACAAGGTGGGATAATCTGAATTGCATAATTCTGTTCCTTTATAGGACATAAGACAAAGATTGACAAGGAAAAGTCAAAGTATACTTAAGCTCTGTCCTGCTTGTCACTTTTGAAGGTAAATGTTCACCTGCAGTTAGTTAAATGGACAAATGATTCTTTTTAATTGGAGGACAAGAAAAAGTCTCCATAGAAAGAATAACAGCATTTTTAAAATATAAAGAAAGAAGTCTTTAATGGACAGATTTTTCTATGAAATTTAATTCTGGGAAGAGAATTTGTTCTGTCTTTGAAAACTTTGCAGACTACAGAATTCCCAGGAAAGAGCAGAAGTTAACCAAAAGGAGGGGTTTTCAGTTTGGTGATGTGACCTAGAATGTTGACATGCTTTTCTGTCTTTGCCCTGTGGGCACTGCTGTCCACAGAGAGGGTGCAGCTTCTAACTCCCTGAGCCAAGCAGTAGCCCAGAGGCCCCCTGGAGGGTTTTATGATGTGGTAAGATGCTGCTACAAATTGTTTTCTAGATATAATCCACCTTTTCACTTTGTATCATAATATGAATTTTCAGAAATCGAGACCCAATAAATATGGTTATTTTAAAAGTTAATAAATTTAGTGAAGCCTGAAGCAAAGATTTATCTATACATCTCTCCACTAACCTGTTTACCTATCCCCTGCTGTCTGGTGGCTCCAGTGTCTTCATTAGTGGCTGCCAGAGGCTGTGACAGTAAAGAGCTGTATTTCTTTTTTTTTTCTATTTAACTTTTATTAATTACACTTTATTCATTTTGTATCCCCCCATAAGCCCCTCCCTCCCCCCTCCCTGTCCCATCCCCCCCTTTCTGCATGCATGCCCCTCCCCAAGTCCACTGATAGGGGATGTACTCCTCTCCTTTTTTCTGATCTTAGTCTATCAGTTCTCATCAGAAGTGGCTGCATTGTCAGGGTTCTAGGTTATCTCCATGAATAGTCCTTGGTTGGAGTATGAGTCTCTGGAAAGTTCCCTGTGTTCAAATTTTCTTGTTCTGTTGCTCTCCTTGTGGAGTTCCTGTATTTCTGTATTTTTTTTTTATCAGTTACCTACCATCTATTATCTACCTATGTATTCATCACTCCATACATCTATCATCTATTATCTATCATTTAACTTTCTATTATCTCTCATCAATCACATATATCTATGAAACATATACCTATCTGTTACATATCCTCTCTCTTTTCTCTTTCTCTTTTTTTCTCTCTCTCACATCTCTCAGTCTATCCTCTGCCACATATTTGCTCAATGAAAAGGAGGATCAGTGTACTTGTGTCTGTTTCCCTAAATTTCTAGCTAACTTAATACTTTCCTATACAAATGGTGGAACAAGTAGGAAAACAATAAGTTCACGATATTTCAAGCTAATGTTTGCACACTGGGCTAACTGTTTACTAGCTATAAAGAAGTCTATCTACCTCACTGGTTGGCTATTTTTAATGAGGTAATATTTTAATGGACAGCCTGTTTCCAATAAATAATAAGCCTTCAGTAAACATTTATGATCACTACTCCTGAAAATAAATCATTTCATCTCCTGGCATTCTCTAGAGGTCAAGCCTCTATACACAGACTTCAGATAATCAATATTCCTGCTGTTCAGTTATGTCTTCTTCAATCTCTCAGGATGTGGGCAAAATGGCAGGCCTCCAGCTTCAATCCTTTGGTTTCTGGTGACCCAGGTGCCCTTCTAAGTGGCTGTTAATGGCTGTCACACTAAAGAGCTGTGATCTAAGAACAGACTCTCTGTGAGAGAAGGGGTCCCCCAGAGGTAATCATTGTAAAACACCATGTTCCTGTTCTCAGAAAGCCAGCAAACATCCCTGGGGCCCGTCAGGCTTGGATTAAAACAGTTATTTGTTGTTGAGATGGTACTGTGTTTTTGTTTGTTTGTTTGTTTGTTGTTTTCATTAATTATTAAAGAAATGCCCATTGCAGGGCCAGGGAAAGACTTGACAGTTGAAGTACTCACTCTTTTTGCAGAGGATCCTAGTTCAGTTCTGAGCATCCACATCAGGCAACTCTCAGACATTTTTAACTGCAGCTCCAGCATCGAACTCCTTTTTCTTGCCTCTTTGGGCACACGTCTTAGTTAAGGTTTTTATTGCTGTGATGAAACACCATGACAAAAAGTTGGGGAAGGAAGGGTTTATTTGCTTAATCCTTCCTTTCTTCCTTCCTTCCTTCCTTCCTTCCTTCCTTCCTTCCTTCCTTCCTT
>REGO01000080.1:3570650-3626517 GCA_010120015.1 Rhombomys opimus | reverse complement strand
CTTTCTTTCTTTCTTTCTTTCTTTCTTTCTTTCTTTCTTCCTCTCTTTATTTATTTTTATTATTATTTATTTTACTTTATTCACTTTTGTATCCTGGCTGTAGCCCCCTCCCTCATCTTCTCCAAATCCTACCCTCCCACCCTCTTTTTTCCCTATTTCCCTTTCCTAGTCCACTGGTATGAGAGGTCTTCACCCCTCCTATCTGACCCTAGCTTATAAGGTCTCATCAGGACTGGCTACATTGTCTTCCCCTGTGGCCTGGCAAGGTTGCTTTCTCAGAGTGAGGTAATCAAAGAGCTGGCCACTAGGTCCATGTCAGAGATATCCCCTACTTGCCTTATTAGGGAACTGAGCTGCCTGTGGGCTACAGATGAGCAGGGCATCTAGGTCTTCTCCATGCATGGTCCTTGTACTCACAAACCGAATCCAAGAAGACATCAAAGATATCACCCACAGTGACCAAGTAGGCTTCATTCTAGGCATGCAGGGGTGGTTCAATATACAGAAATCCATCAATGTAATCAACCATATAAACAAACTGAAGGAGAAAAAACCCTTGATTACCTTCTTAGATACTGAAAAAGCATTTGACAAAACCCAACATCCATTCATGACTGAAGTCTTAGAGAGATCAGAGATACAAGCCACATACCTAAACATATATAAAACAAGCCTGTAGCCAACATCAAACTAAATGGAGAGAAACTTAAATCAATCCCACTGCAGTCAGGGACAAGTCAAGGCTGCGCACTCTCTCTGTATCTCTTCAACATAGTACTTGTAGTCCTAGCTAGGCAATAAGACAACTAAAGAAGATCAAGGAGATACAAATCAGAAAGGAAGAAGTCAAAGTATCACTATTTGCAGATGATATGATAGTATACATGAATAATCCAAAACTTCTACCAGAGAACTCCTGGTATTACATGTTTGTAATAATGTTCATCATCAAAGGAAATCCGGATAGCAACTCAAACAGGGCAGGAACCTGGAGGCAGGCACTGATGCAGATATCACGAGAGTACTGCTTACTGGCTTGCTCCCCTGGCTTGCACAACCTGCCTAGTTATAGAACCTAGGACCGCCAAGCCAGAAATGGGAGGACCCACAGTGTTCTAGGTCCTCTCCCATTGCTTACTGATGGTGAAATTGCCTTACACCTGGGTATCACTGAGGCATTTCCTCAACTGAGGATCCTTCCTTTCTGATGACTCTAGCTCATGTCAACTTGACACAAAACCAGTAAGTACCTGTATCCAGATGTGTACATACCTCCAATGTGAATAAACATATACAAATAAACAAATATTCATGACATACCCAGTAAGATGAAATATTTATTAGCAGATATTAATTTATCAGAAATATTCAACAAATATTTATAAATATAACAGAAAATGTACATTTTTAAAAATAAGGGATTATGAATATTTAACCACAAAGACATGGAAAATATATGAGGTGATATTATACTTAACCAGATTTGAATACTAAAGAATGTATTTAAGTATAGAAGTATCACATGGTATACAATAAATATTGTAAAACACACAAGCAAAAACTGCTGAAGAGAAGTTTGGCTGAACTCAGCAATATTTCTTTCCATAATGAGACCACAAACTTGATCCTTTCTGGGACTTGCTTTTAGGCCCAAGACACTGAAGAGCTGCAAAGGGGGTTTGCTGGGTGATAAGTGGTAGAAGCCTGGCATGGTGGTGCCACCAGGAGGCCCTGACCCCGGCGCTTCAGGGAGGTGTACACTGGAAATTTCAGAAGCCTTAAATGGCACCTGCTGTGGCAAGAGTCTCTGTATCACTTGCTGTCTCATTTTGGTTGGAGAGAAGAACAATGGGTGAGGTCAAGTATCAGCTCATAGTAATTTGACTTATGCCGTCAGAGGATACTTTAGAAGCCTGGGCTGTGGATGAACTCTATATTGGACGTAAGAAGTAGCCAACCTGTCACTCAAGGGTTGTCCATTAGTGCAACTATTAGGTGACTATGAGGCTTCTCTGGAGAATTTCTGATTTATAACTTAAAAAATGTAAGGGAGGCAGGAGGCAAGATTTTCAGATGTGAACACTCTCCTGGCCACATACAGGAGAAGCCTTGCCTTAGAAGAAGAGCTTATCGGGGTCAGGTCAGCGGGCCACGCTCAGGGCACACGCTGCCTCTGCTTCCCCTGCAGTAATGGCCTCACCGAGCTACCTGCACATCTGTGCTTCTCGATCTCCAGGGTATAAGGAAGACTTCCAAATAGTGAACAGATAGTTAGCTATAGGAGTTTCCTAAAAAGAATCAGATGCAGTTTTCCCAAGTAAAAGACATAAAATGAATCATAATGCAGAAAGTTCCCAAGAATGCAACATGCAGACACCCAAACTCAAAAGTTAGAGAGAATGACAGTGATTGCAGCAATCTACTCAGCTTTGCTGGATCTGTGTCAAGTAGCTGTGCTGGCTTCACGACTGTCATCATCTCTAGTGGATGTGGCTGGGCCAAAAGAGTTCATGGCTGGGTTGATGATTTATTGGTGTGAATTATAATTTTCTTTTGGTAGCCTATACCAAAGATACTATAATGTAGGTGTAACGGCATATGCTGGCACTAGATTTACTTCTTCATGTTCAATGAGTTGTGTAGGCATCTTTTTTTCAGCAATAGGAACTTAATGTCCATTTGTGGAGGACAATCTTGAAGAAAGACTGGGTTGCTGGGAGTTCCTATCTGGCCCCTTTGCCCAAAAAACTCAATTAGATATAACCCATTCCTAGTACTGGAAACTTCATTTGGTGACCAGAGATGTACAACTGGGGATCCATTTCCCCCATTATCTGATGATTTCCGTTTCCTTCATATATGCATTATTTTTTTCAGTTGAAATACTGAGTTTATTGGGGTTACTTACAGAAGCATGACTGATACAGTATCAACTACCTCAAACACACACACACACACACACACACACACACACACACACACACACACACAAGAAAACAACAAGCAAACTAAAAAATATACTGAAGCATAGGTAGCAACTTATGAAAGTTGTAATCCTGGCAATTAAAGAGATGGTTCAACAACAAAAGAGCTTACTTTTCTTTCAGAGGACCTGAGTTTGGTTCCAAAGCATCCATGTCAGGAAGGACACAACTGCACAAAACTCAAGCTCCAAGAAGCTTCTAATATTCTGTTTTCATACTAGACCTCTAATCTTTCTTAATTTTAGCTGTCTCTCCTGAGAGTCTCTCCCTGTCCCACTCTTCCCTTCCTCTCCAGGTCTCTTGTTCCAGATAATTCTCGGTCACATGACATCCACCAACCCTTCAGGAGCTATTGAAATGGGTTCTTTTCTCATACTTTGTCTGGATATTGAATGGGAGTGGTAGATGAGACTTTTTTTTTTTTTTTTTTTTTCAATGCACAAGTATTGGAGTGCTGTAAAAATGGCTCAGTTGCTGCTCTTCTAGAGGAACTGAGTTACTAGCACCCAAGTGGGGGAGGTGGCCCACGACTGCATGTAAGTCCACCTCACCTCAGAAAATCTGATGCCAAATTTGGCCTCCACAGGCACTGCAATAATGCTGCAATAATATACACCAATAAAATTACTAACTATTTAAAAATACAGACTTAATTCTACTTAATAGCAGAGAGATAAATTAAAATTTCACATAAAATACTAGAGCATGTAGTTTAAATAAACTTTAAAAATGATAGCATCAAATCTGAGATGAAACCCTGCATTTCTCCGAAATAATCACAAGAGGGCATCATAAGCTCATGCTAGAACCTGCAACCCTCTGGCCTTCCTTTCTGTTTTGGGTGCTGCCTCAGATTTCTGTGCCCACCTGATCTAATGACCTCCAAGCAGGGCTTGACAAGA
The DNA here is from genome assembly GCA_010120015.1 of Rhombomys opimus. NCBI lineage: Eukaryota > Metazoa > Chordata > Mammalia > Rodentia > Muridae > Rhombomys > Rhombomys opimus. The sequence continues at coordinate 3,622,631 of REGO01000080.1, read as the reverse complement.
GGCAGCAGGACTGTGTGTGCTACCTCCTTGAGTGTGTGTTGGAATCAGTAAGCAGGCACTTCTATGGCCAGCCCCAAGGGACCTGACATCAGGCATTTGTGAAGACACCCAGACCACCTAGAATTACCTGCGCATGCCCTGGGTCACCCTATAAGAGAACTGGAGCCCTCCCCCCCTCTCTCTTCCTCCCTTACTCTCTTGCTTTCCCTCTCGTTCTCTGGAGCTTCCCCCCTTTTCCTTTCCCCCTTCCCCTAATAAATCTCCCACTTGTGTGATCTCGTGGTGTGATTTGTGAGCCCGCGTGTAACCTCCACAGGCGCACAGGCGCACTTTTCCCAACATTTGCACGTTTCCTAACATTGGTGCATTTTGGCCAGGATAGGTCACCTCCAGTGAGTTCACCGAGCACACCAGGGCTTCTGGAGACCTATTTTTCTCCAAATCCGCCGGAGATCTCCACTTTCTTGCTACCAGTTTGCTACAGAGGCATCCAACACCGGCTACATTGGTAAGTTTCCATTTTGGTCAGCCTATCCCTATTGGTAGACCCCATCTCTACTAGGGCCTCAGTTTCCCCTGGGAGAGCTTTCTACATGCGATTTCTCTACCTGCTCTTGCAGAAAGCCCTAGCTAGGCAAAACCGTGTTCTCCCGGCCGTGCCACAGGGCACCGTGCCCCGGTCCCTGGCCAAAATCTGACGAGATATTGGACCAGACTGGACCTCTCTCTCCAGAGACTCGCCTTTTTCTGGGACGCCATTAAAGGCCACATCTCTCTTGCCTCCCAATGGATAACGCGGTAGGACACCGTCTATTCCCTCAGCTTCTCCACTAGAATGTCTTCTAAAAATTTTAGGATTTTGAGTTTACAACCCCAGTTAAAAGCTTCCAAACTCATACACCTCTATAATAAAACCTGGCCCACATACTCTTAGGTAAGGATCTAAATTAGCCGATTAACGGCACGTTAAATCCCAGTATTTTATGGGATCTTCTTAACCATTATCAGCAAACTGGTAAAGAGAAGGAGGTTCCTTATACTAAAGCTTTCTTCTTCGCTCTAAAACTCCTCTCTGTTCCTCCTGTTCTCCTACTAAACTCCTTCTAACCATAAAACTAAATCTAAGAAGTTCTGCCTTTGACCCAGCAGATAAAGTTCCACCCCGCGGCGGCCACTGCCTCACTCCTGCCTCCTGCCCCGGTGGCCTGCTGCCGCCCACCCCACCATGCCCTGCTCGGCCACAGGCAGTCGGGCCCGGGTCTTCACCAAGGTAAACAGCCTAAGTAGCGCCAGTCCCGGCGGCTGACAGCGCTCCGAGACTCGGAGACACACAGCGCCAGGTTTTCAAAACCTGGTAGGGAGTTTTGCAAAATTTAAAATTCCCTCAAAAAAAAAAAAAAATCCCTGGGCGCAGCCATCTTGGCTTTGGGAAGAAATGGGCGGGACCTTGGTTTCATCAGAGGCTTCCACGTGGCCAGCACCATCTTTAATTCGGGCAAAGAGGCCCCTCCTCCCGTGTGCATTTCTCCGGCTGTCCCCGGGAGATCCCCCCACCCCTTTCCCAAGCGGCTTCTATTTCAAAGCTCTCTTCCTGATTTCTATACTCAGCTCTTGCATTTTCAAATGCTTTATAAAATCTTTATAGTTTTCTCATTGGATTTACATTTATAAGTCTTAACCACAATTAACTGTTTATCTTGTCTTTTAGGCCAACAGTAAGCCTCATTTCAAATTGGTATGGATTTTTATAAAAAATTCAAGGTTTCATTTTACTATCACGCTTAAAAATAAATTTTAAATAATAATAAAATTTCAAAGTTACAAATATCTGTTCAAATTGAGTTGGTTTAAAATATAAGACTATTAAATTGCTTTATACTGTTCTGCTTAGGGGTTTGTTGTTACATACAAATTGTTTATCAATATTTTAAATTAAGATCTATTAATTTTGGAGGTATTTATCTATGTTAAAACTGAGTCAATTTGCTACATCTCTACTATCAAAAGGTTAAAATATACTTGGTTAATTTTAAATCTGGTTTATATGGTTCTGCTAAATTGTTGGTCTTAAACTTATAGTTCAAGGGTTCGCTGCAATCTTTGTTTAGGTCCCAGTTAATATTCAGTCCTCTAATTAGTGCTAAGTGCAAAGCTTTTTACTGTTCAATTTTAATGCAAGTGGTAGGAGCAGCAAGATTTGCTAGCCTCTCTATAAGATGTATCTGAGTAAAAGGTTTGCTTTAATTTTAGTTCAAAAAGAGCAGATTTAAAGTTATGCTAACAACTGCAGTTGGTTAAGATGTTGAGCTATACTTAGTGTCTTTGTTTAGTTTTTTTTTTTTTTTTTTTTTTTTTTTAAGGTTAAGCCTAGGATGGGTAACTAAAGTTGCCTTTATAAATCTACTTAAAATATGGTTCTAGATAGCATTCTGTTTTATAGGACACAGTTTAGAGCAGATAATAAAGACAGACAAAGTAACTCAGATATGCAGGCCCTCAAACCTGTCAGAGATCTGATAGATATGGCATTTTAACTGTGTAAGCTTATTGTGACAGAAAGTCTGGAAATCCTGGCAGTAGCTCCCCAAGGTCTCCAAGAAGATTTGGGCACAACAACAGATGACTTTGACTCTGGATTGTGGTATGCTAACCACTGGGCAATACTGCCTCAACTGGCCCACTGCTAGGGCCCAGCCTAAACTGTGAACAAAACTGTGGACACGTGGAGAGTCAATGTTTCACATTGCTAAGGGTGAGGTGAGGCCAGTCTCTCATTTCTTTCTCCACAGAAACAGTCTCATCTTCTGTGCCTAGCTGGACCACCTTTGCCCATGACATTATGAGACCACAGGAGCCAGGGACACTGCCTAGGTGATTGACTAACTAGTCATCTCTGTCATTTTGATTGGCACATGGATTGGTATATTTATTTAGCTCATAACTTATCCTTCTCAGGTCTCTGATCACCTTGACGACTATGCTAAGCTAATGGTAGCTTTGCAGCTAAAGAGCAGACAATTAGATTCACTGTTAGCTCACTAATCAGTTTAAGATATATCGCTAGATAAAATATATATAGCTTATGTAGGGTCTAAGGATAAAAGGAGTTTAGGTTATAAAAAAAATTTACACATATTTGAGAGTCTTAAAAAGTTCCTTAAGGGTGGTAAACGTAAGTTATACATGTATGAGAGTCTAAAAATGTGTCTTAAGGTTGTTAATGCAATTTATAAATACTTGAAGGTTCTAAAAATGTTTTAAGGTTGGTAAATGCAAATTATAAAGGTTACAAGGTCTAAGGTGATTTAAGGTATCTTAAATAGGTAAAAAGGCTTAATATTTCTTCCTGTTGTTATGCTACTGTTGTATTGACTGTCCAGAGTTTTGACCTTTATCAGTAAAACTCTAATTTATTAATCTGACTCTGATACAAAAACATTCCACTATACCAATATTCCACTATTATGGTCCTAAGCTCAAGATTATAAGCCTCCATAATGTCTATGCTTATACTAAAGGTTAAAATCAAGTGGGTTTCCCTTTTATTTCATAAAAGGCTTTTACCTTTTCAGAGTTCACCTTAAAAAATACTTATGCCGTTAACACATATGTATGTCTACTGCCTTTTTCTCAATGCACAGTACAATTGTGATACTAACATGTCTAAAGTTTTATCTCCTTAAAACTTAAAAGTAATTCTTGTTAGCTGCAGAAAGTCCACCTAAATCTACCTCTCAGGACAACTAGACTCCAGATAAGTACTACACTTATTGCCTATTTCAAAAGGTGGGACTCCTCCGCTTTCCCTGGTTTTGAGAATTCCATTCCTGGCTACCAGACTACTGTTTACTGCGTACAACCACTGGCTAGATTGGTTAGTTCACTCCATTTTCTCAGCATACACACCTCTCTTGGTAGGGGAAGCTTGACCACAGAGCTCTGGCACCTTCCCACTATCTTTTGAGATGGAGGGACCCCCCCCTCAGCCGTAGCCTTAATTGTCTAGGTTTGACCCTCTATGCTGACTTTCGTTTTCGGCCACACTCTCCCTTGGGTGGTACACCCCCTCTACGGGTTCCTTCCTCCCCTCGCTCCTGCATGCGCTCAATCGCTCATGGGAAGTTCCGTTCTTTCACACGGTTCCTCTTCTTCTCTGCCCCCAATGGGAGAGGCCCAGATGCCCGTTCCTTCAGACAGGCTGGAAAATTTCAGGTTTCTACACCTAGTGCCAGCTGGCATTAGGGCCTCTAAGTTTACACGCTTCTGTAACCAAACCTCACCTCAATGACAGATCAAAAACAAAGCTTTCTTTAAATATTGCCAGTGATTGGGTAAATAAAGTCCCGTCCAGGTAGACAGAGGTTCCCATGTACAAACCTCATCGACCCAAACCTTTCAGTGTATACCTACAGGATTTTCTCTATACTCAACTTTATCTTTTGCCTATATACGTGTTTCAGTGTCCTGCCAAACATAGATGTTTCCTATAGCCACAACAGCGCCAAAGCAGCTACAGGTGTTCAATTCCGACCTCACGGACTTCCAACAAGCTGGACCTGCACCTTCCCTCCCAGCCGTGGATGTTCTTGCAGACACTAGAAAGCATCAAAGCAGCCAATTCTTCCTGGACTTGGCCAACACTTCAGCCTTTTGACCTCCCTACAGCGCCTCCAGTATCAGCAGGAAGTAGCCAAAAGAGAATCTATGCCCGTTATGTACTTGTTGTTAACAAAAGGCTGAAGTGGTGTGCTTCAGGACCAGGACAAGCGGCTCCAGGTTCTCCCAGTGTTCCCCAGTCCCTACCTGCTGCCTTGCATGGCTGGCAACTCTCTGTTGACAACCCTCTACCCTAAATTTTCCGGAGCAGAGACTTCTCTTATTCTTAACCTTGCAACCTGACCATTTTGTTGCTATAACTCTTCTCTCTCTCTCAACCTCTTGCATGACAACCAAGAGCTGCTTCCAATGAGCCTAAATCTATATATCTATAAATCTATATACTTTAACTTACCGTATAAAAGGCAGCCCAAGCTCCCTATGTTTAATTATAGAAAAAGGGAGGAATGTTGGGATCACAGGCACTTCTACAGGCAGCCCCAAGGGACCTGACAGACCAGTTATCAGGCATTTGTGAAGACACCCAGACCACCTGGAATTACCTGCACATGCCCTGGGTCACCCTATAAGAGAACTGGAGCCCTCCCCCCCTCTCTCTGCAACCACCCTTCCCCTAATAAACCTCCCACGTGGAACCGATCTCGTGGTGAGATTTGTGAAGCCGCGTGTAGCCTCCGCAGGCCCCCAGGCGCAGGTTTCTCTACATCCCTGCCTTTCCTGGCAGTGTGCCCCTGTACTTCTTAGCAAGTGGATTTTTGCCTACTCTGAGGATCTTTTTACCTACTCTGAGGATCTTTTTCTTGGCTTTCAAACTGAGATCTTTCCTGAAAACTGAGATCAGCTACTACTGCATATAACCTTCATCCTTATTTTATTCCTATTTATCTATTTATTGTGGGAGGCATAGTGTGCGCATGTGTTGCCCTTGGAGGACAGAAGAGGATGGAATCATAGGTCACTGTGAGATGTGCAAAGTGGATACTCAAAACCGAACTGCAGTAGGTTGTTTTATTACTAACTGGACACTAACAAGACACAATGGGAAGAGAGAAACTCAACTAAAGAAATGCCTCCATCACATTGTCTGTAGGCAGCTCATGGGACATTTTATTTATTGCTAATTGGTGCTAGAGGGCCAGCCTAATGTGGGCAGTGCAATCCCCAGGAAGCAAATGGCCTTGGAGTGTATGAATTTGTCTGGGCTCATATGCCATCATGGTGGGAAAGCTATGACCGTGTTCCTGGAGTTATTGAATAGCTGAGGCTCCTCACATCATGTTGAATCAAGAAACAGAGAAGTAGGTACGGATGCTCCACAGGCTTTGTCATTCCCTTTATGCAGTTCTGGTCTGTAGTGTGATGCTACCCATCCCAGGAGGTTTTTTCCTTCCCAGCAATGCCGCTCTGGAAATGTCTTCACAAGTATGCTCAGAGGGATGTTTCTGAGGCAATTCTAAATTCACCCAAGTTGCTAACAATTTTTTTTTCTTTTTACAACTGGAATCAAAGATGTGGTGAAGAGAAAGGGGACATTGCATAAGTTTCCCACAGGATGACTGTATCCTACACTTGTCACAAACTTGGCTGTGTACAAGCTCCTTATCTTGTTCCTCTTGCTAGCCAACAAAGGAGTCACTGGTTTAAGGCTCACAATTTGTAACAGTTGCAGTAACATCTATCCATGGTACTTTAAACACAGTGTGCATTATAAACGCAAGGTACAGTGTTCCTGCCTGCCATATGTGGAACACAGAGCAGATGGAAAGAACGTAATAGTTATCTAGAAGAAAGACCTGGCCAAGGATGAAAGAAGTGGTTTTATTGACCTATCTCCTTGAGACGTTAATTTTCTCTCACACACATACAATTTTTTAAATCCTCAATAATAAATCTTTGTTTTACTAGTGGTTTTATGGTGAGGAAGGATTTTTTTTTTTAATTACACTTTTTTCACTTTGTATCCCCCCCCCACCCATAAGCCCCTTTCTCCTCCCTTCCCGGTCCCACCCTCCCTCCTCCTTCTTCAGGCATGCCCCTCCCCAAGTCCTATTTGTAATAGCCAGAAGCTGGAAACAGCCCAGATGCCCCTTAACTGAAGAATGGATGCAGAAATTGTGAGGAAGTTTTTGTACACAGCAGAATTCAAGGAATTGGCTGCTAAACCAAGGAAGTGCCTAGGCGCCCTCTGCTGGAAGCAAAGATCCATGGTCCTTTGAGTGCTGGAGGGGGAAGTTTCAGATGAAAGACCTCATTTCAATGGTCATATTCCAGCATGGGTATCAAAATAAGCCTGACATTTCAGTCTCTCTGATTTTTCAATAACTCCAAAAACTCCCGGGACATTCGTCTGTCCCAGAGATACTCCCCCACCATTTTTTTCTTTTTTTTTGGCTCTCCAGGTCCTTACCATCCTTACCCACCCCTGCCTTTCCCAACCCCGACCCCCACCCTACATTCCATACACCTGGTCCCAGCCCTCCTTACCCTCAGCAGCCCCTCTCCAGCATGGCTCTCTCCTTCCTTCTAGTTCAGATGACTATCTTATTTCTGCTTATGCAGGAGATTCAAGCATCCACCCATTAGCCCTCCTTGGCTTCTTTGGGTCTGTGGGATGTAACATGGTTATCCTGTACATTATAGCTAAAGTCCACTTCTAAATGAGCACATACCATGCATGCCTTTTGAGGTCTGGATTAGCTCACTCAAGATGATTTTTTTTAGATGACTTTGAGACAGGGTTTTCAAAAAAATAATAATAATAATAAAAGATTACCTCCAGGGTACAGGGTCAGGTTTGAGAGGGTGGAGTGGGACTCAGGGAAATGGATCAGTTTTCTCCTTCCTTCAGTGTGCCCAGAAGGATAGCCAGGTAGGTCATGGTGGGTTATTATTTAGAGCAGCAGTTTTCAACCTGTGGGCTTGACCACTTTGGGGATGAATGACCCTTTCAAAAGGGTTGCCCAAGACCATGGGACACATGGATATTTACAATACAATTCATAACAGTTATGAAGTAACAACAAAATAAATGTATGCCTATGGCCACCACAAAAGCATTAGGAAGGCCGAGCGTCCTTTAAAGGTGTGTGTGTGTGGTAAGGTGGAAGACTTGGGGTATAAAGAAGTACAAACACAAGGTGCTCTTTAGGGCTAGCCAATTTAGGCTTCTTTTTAACTGCTCATACTCAATCACAGTCTGGCCTTTTATCATCTATCTATCAACCTATTATCCATGTATCTATCATCTATTCATCTATCACCTACCTATATTTATAGAAAACAAGGTGCTGTGTAGTTCAGTTAGTTTCAAACTTGTGATTCATCTGCCTCTGCTTCACCAGTGAAAGGATTACAGATTTGTGTCACCCATTTTCCATTTTTATAAAGAAAATCAGTATCACAGGCCACAGAGATTTCTGCGCTGGGTAATCTTATGTCAACTTGATACAAGCTAGTCATCTGAGAGGAGGAAACCTCAATTAAGAAAATACCTCCATAAGATGAGATTGTAGGCAGGCCTATAAGGATGTTTCTTTTTTAGTTTAAATTTATTTATTATTAATTACAGTTTATTCACTTTGTATCCCAACTGTAGCCCCTTCCTTCATTCCCTCCAAATCCCACCCTCCCTCCTTTATCTCCTCTTATGGCCCTCTCCAAGTCCACTGATAGGGCAGGTCCTCCTCCCCTTCCATCTGATCCTAGCCTATCAGGTCTCATCAGGACTGGCTGCATAGTCTTCCTCTGTGGCCTGATAAGACTGCACCTCCCTCAGAGGGAGGTGATCAAAGAACAGCAATTAATGAGGACAAGGGTGTACAGGGGTGACACCATGAGTCTGGTGGTACTAGGTTCTATAAGAAAACAGGCTGAGCAAGTCAGGAGAGGCAAACTCATTAGCACCTCCCCTCTGTGGCCTCTGCATCAGCTCCAGCCTCCAGGGCCCTGACTGTTTGATTTCTTCCTGACCTGGCTTCCTCTGATAATGAATACTGAGGCAGAAGTATAAACCAAATAAACCCTTTTCTCCCCATCTTGCTTTTTGGACATGGTGTTTCATCACAACAGTAGAAACTTTAACTAAGATAGATTTTATCAAAAAATAATATTAAAACGATTAAAGTGCAGACCAGAGAAACCAAAATAATGTGCATAATATTTTATTTAGCTCATTAAGAAGGGGAACCAGGAGGAAGTCAGCAGAGCTATGAAAATTATACAGCAGAATTGCTAAATGAGTTGGCAAATGATCGTAAAACTTGTGTTTCTACCAGTGGGAGCAGGGGAACTGTCTATGTCCACAATATATGGGTCTGTCTATAAAACACAACTTACTTATGTTGTTATCAGTTGTCTACAATTTACAGAGTTATAAAACAGATCAAAACAACAACAACCCAAGGAATACTATTGTTATTGGCTATTCACCAGAGAAGACTACTGGGCATAGTTTAAGCCATTAGAAAGTCCTTATTCACTAGCCAGCAAAAACACTGGATGTTCTGGATCCCACTGTAGCATTGATCCTCTATCAGGATAACCTTTAAGCACAAAAGCCATGTTCTGGGTTGATGTACTTCAATTAACAAGAACAGTTAGCCAGAAGTGGAACTACAGAAGCCAAAAAGCAAGGCTAGTGCATTTTGAGACTTTCTCAGAACTATGTGGACTTTGATAGCTTAGGCCTTTGTTTTAGTTTTGGCAGGTGCTGCTGTCTACATGCTGATTTTTATAACCTGAATGGTATTTCCATCACGGAGTCAGTAGTGCTAAGGTCTGGGACCAATTAAGGTCTAGAGTCTACACTATTCCCCCTTAGACCTGGAATCACAAGGTAGGTTCCACGTTTTTGCTTTAGTATAATTTTTCTTTTCTCCATTTCTTTTCTATTCTTATCTTCCCCCTTTTCATTTTTCTTTGTATTTTCTCTACTCCTTTTTTCCCCTTCTTCCTTCCTAGCCTTTAATAGTCAAAGGCTTAGTTCTTGCACTTAAAGAAAGAGAAAAGTTCATCCAAAAATTGGTGCCTGTAGAGGAAAGAGGAAGCCAACAGAGAAGGGCTCTCCCCAGACCCTGAAACTATCCCAGAAAGGCTCCCCTTCACTCAATATCCCTGCCCCCAGAGAAGTAGCCCAGAGGAAAGTCTCACTGAGTTTCAGGCAATGAAATGCAATGCTGATGACTTCTTTACGTTTAGCATGTGTCAGACGCTGTTTGCAAACACTTTATGAGTTAATGCCACTTAACCTTTCTTCTGGCCCAAGGCACCCCAGTCCTTGTTGCACCCTTCTGCAAGTGAGACTGTTGACTTCTTAGGTTGTTGGCTGGCTAATTCCCTTGCTGATCCCATGAGATCCAAACTGAGTTTAAACAAATCGACCCCAGTCCTCCAGATCAAAAGAAGCTGAAAGTGTTGGACATCATGGGAAACAGGGACTTGCAACCTGCATGAGCAGGAATTTGCAACCTATATTGCCACCTTTCCTACATGTGCCTCCAGCTCTTTTGACTTCGTTGGAAGTCAAGAAGGTGCACCTTTTGTGGAAATCCATGAATGTTAGAGTACCCTGCCCTTGCAGATCCAGCCTACTGGACCAGCGACGGAACTTGTCTGGAGATTTCAGGCTCAGAATTGCTGATTTTCTTAGTGGGTCTAGAACCACCTGGAGATCTCTGTTTAGATCGCTGTTTACTCACTCAGTGATGACAGGTGCTTCATCTTGCCAAGAGCAGGCATCCATCAGGTCAAGGGACAAAATGAGGAGCATTATCAGGGAGCAGCAACAAAAAAGAATACTCAGAGCGAAATCTTGATGCTAGGATTCTCGTTTGGAAGCTGTACGGAGAAAGCATAAGAATTTTATTGGGCTTGGAAGAAGATTGTGAGCTCCTGAGCAAAGAAATGGTAGTTAACCTTTTAGTGAGGACATAGCTGAACATTTGATAAATTAAAAACAAAACAAACAAAAAACCTCAAAGTGCAGTGTTGCCTTCCAAGCATCAGTAAACCTCACTGATTTAGAGTGCCCTCTGGTGTTCAGAGAAACATGTAATTTCAACGTTTGTAGCTAAAAGCAAGGGACTTGATTAAAATAAGGAGAAAAAAAAAGAAAGAGTGATACACAAGATGGAGGAAATGGAGAATAGGAAGAAATAAGCTGGAAATTCATGGAGATCTTTTTAAGAAGCAGGATCCAGCAGGATAGTGGCCACACATCTCTTTAATCCCAGCGCTCCAGGGGCAGAGGTAAGCAGATCTCTTCTGAGTTTGAGGCTAGGTTGATCTATAGAGTTATAGGACAGCCAGGGCTACACAGAGAAACCCTGCCTATGGATGGATGGATAGATAGATAGATAGATAGATAGATAGATAGATAGATAGATAGATAGATAGATAGATAGATAGATTAGATGGATGGATGGATAGAATAAAGAAGCATGATCCAACAGCTGTTGGCATTGACAGCACACTGTGCACTGAAAAGGAGTTGAGTGTCAGGGTCCTGCCCCGGGTCCTCCACCCACAATAATGCACAGGCATGCTAAGAATTCATCCCAGTGCAGTTACAAACTGCACAGAATATGTTGGCTAAAATGAACATGAAATTTAAGAAAGACATGCAAAAGTAAACAGATTAACTGTGAAATCATAACACAACATTGAGGCCTTATACCTCCATGACCACTGGAGTCACCTTAAGGCTGACAGAATTACTCAGCACATAAAGGCACTTGCACTGCAAACCTGATTCCTTGAATCTACATAGTGGGAAAAGAAAACAGGCTCCTGCAAGTTGTCCTCTCAACATTTAAAATGAGTGAGACCACACTTTACTGGGTAAAGTGCTATTTCTTCTCCTTACCTCCCTTCCTCCGTCCCTTCATCCTTCCCTCCCTCCCTCCCTCTCTCCTCCCTTCTGTCCCTCTTTCCTCCTTCCTTCCTTCCCTCCTTCCTTCCTTCTTTCCCTTTCTTTTCCCACCATTTTAAGCTAATTCTAGGTGTTAACCAGTTATCATCCAGTAATATTAAACCTGGCCAAATAACAAGCCATACAGGAATGATGTTTTTGTCCTGGGGATATCCCTTTTCTAGAGTTCACAATGCATTTTCTCCCTGGATCGTCATTTACAAATGAAGCTGCCACAATAGAAAGGAACAAGAAAGAGAATTTGGCTCCAAAGCAGGTCTCTTGGAGAAGAACTGCGATAGCTATGAGGCCTCTGCTCTGTGCTGGAGGGTGCCAGTGTCAGACCTTCACATGATGGCTAATGCTCTGCAAACGTTATGCCTCCTTGATGAGGACCTCCCCTATGTCTGACATAACACTCCATGAGTTTGGAGACAAACATTAGTGCTGGTGTTGCTGGAGCGCAGATTTAGCTTTCCTCAAGGTATCGCTGAAGAAGTGGTTACATGAGATGTCCTTAGTTACAGAACAAGAGAAACCTAAAGCAATGAACTTACAAATAAGTGAGGACCATGGGAGGGTGAGTCATTGCAAAGAGGGGAAACTGTTGCATTTTTAAGAAGCCAACAACATCCACAGCTTTGAACTCGTGGAAGTCAGTGGTTTGCTAGGAATACACTCTAACTCTAGCTAAGCACAAGCTTTAGTCATTTGTCCTCATAGAATCTTTAACACCCATGTGGATACTTTTAACTTCATGAGAGCTTCAGTTAACACTTTCTTGGCTAAAAACATCACCCACAAAGACTGGCAAGACAGCTCAGCAGCTAAAGGCACTTGCTCTGAAATCCTGATTCCCTGAATCCATTTAGTGGAAAAGAAAACAGGCTCCTGCAAGTTGTCCTATGATCAGCACATTTGCATCATAGTATGCATGTGCACACCACACAAACAGGCTTGCCATTTGTAAGAGTACATGTACACAGATCCATGAAACTGTAATTTGGACCAGCGTTAGAACTTGTCTGGAGATTTCAGGCTCAGCATTGATTGTGGAGAGCTGCATGTGCCGCGCCTTAAAGACGGCACCGGTTTCCACCTTCCGCCATCCCAACAGCGAGTGCTCTCGTGATAAACAACTTCTTATTGGCTGTGGTGTGTCTGATGATCTTCCATCTACCTATCTGCACTTCCTACGTGGCTTCCTGGGATTGGTTGGCTCCAGGGTACTTATTACTTGGGAGGGCTCTCCTGGGGGAAGAAGATTGCTCAAACCTCCTGAATAAACTAGTTGGAGAAGAGTTCGTGTGCCGTGCCTTCCTTGCTGGTCGAGGTGGTCGCGACAATTGATGATTTTCTTAGTGGGTCTAGAACCACGGTGAGATCTTTGTTTAGATCACTGTTTACTCACTAAGTGATGACCCCTAAACTGTCTTCTCTTACTCTGAAGGACAATATGATACTGGGTATTTGGAGCTTGTTTCCTCCTCTACTCTCTCTGCCTTTCCTCTTCTCTCTCTCCTTCTGCTCTCCTTTTTTCCTCTATTCTCTTCCTTCTTCCTCACCTCCTCTCTTCTGTCTTTATTTATCTCCTTCTCTGTTCTTTCCTCCTCATCTTTATCCCCTTTCTCCTACTCTTTCTTTGCTTCCTCTCAATTTGAATAACTGCCAATATTGCTTCAATGCTTTTTATGTTAGTTTAAAATTTAGTCTTTGTTGCTTTAATTCTTTCCACTAGGGTCACTCATTTATTTATTCTTTAACTTTTAAAACATGACAATGGTGTTTTTCATAAGTCCTGAGATAAGAAATTGAACAAAAGTGTAAAGGAAGACAAACATATAAAATGTTTGCTGTAAACTGTGGCCCATATGTTCATTCAAGGATGTATCAAGCTTCTTGGGAAAACTGGGAGGACAGTTTAATCTACCTTTGAGGTCTGATTTGAAGCTGCAGAAGTGATGATATTTAATTGGACTTTGTTGAATACAGTGGGGGCAAAGGTTTATAGCAGGACACTTAGCAGGAAAGAAACAGCACAGAAGAAGAAAAGTCACAGAGCTGTTGTAAACACAGGTAACAAAACACATTTCTTGAGGGGGGTGGAGAAGGAGAAAAGAGAGAGAGGGAGGTGGGGAGGGAGAAGGAGACAGACAAAGAAGTTATTTCAGCAATGTCCTTCTTGGTAAAGCAGTGAGTTTACTAGGGTTTTTTTTTTTTTTTTTTTTTTTTTTTTATTTTTATCGGTTACATTTTTTTTTTTTTTTTCAGAATCACAAGTGAGGGACTACTCACCGAAGTACAAATGACTCCAAAATAGCTGTATCACTCTAAAGCGTCACCCCAACATGGGCAACCTCAGTAGGAAATGCTTTCAACAATAGAGTCTGACTTTCAGCTAGCCTTTCTCCTCCTATATAATTTAGCAGCTTCAGCTGGGGCTCAGAAATAAACAGTGGCTAAAATTCCAAATGAGGGTCTCATAACAATCTCCTCATTCTACCCGAGAGTGTTAGCAGTCCACTGACATCAGCACAGGCCTAGTTATCACAGTATTGATCTGCTTGTTTTATTTCTGTGATTACATAGCCAAGGTTACTGTAGGTCAATAATGGTAGGTCATGTTAAGCCCAGAGAAAGAAGCTGTATTTCACATCCTGCCCCAACACAGATATGAAAGGAAAATCAGATTTAGCTTTCCTCAATATTTTTGCCATTTGTATGTGGGAAAAGTAGCACCATTTATTCTATAAATCTGGACTTTTGTGGATTTGGAAGAACATATGTTTGAGTGGAACACGGTTCACCACACTTCTATTAAATTGAGCTGTAATGGTGACAAAGGAGTGAGCAAATTAAGTCTCAGTGCAACCACCTTGCAATGTTCACCAGGATTTAATAGATTTTAAACAATTTTTAATTTGTTGTTTTCCCTTAAGACAAAACCATACAATGGAAAAAAGACAACATCTTCGACAAATGGTGCTGGTCCAACTGGATATCTACATGTAGAAAAATGCAAATAGATCCAAACTTATCACCCTACACAAAATTAAAGTCCAAGTGGATCAAACACCTCAACAAAAAACCAGACACATTAAATTGGTTAGAAGAAAAAGTGGGGAAGAGCCTTGAACTCATTGGTACAAGAGACAACTTCCTGAACAGAACACCAACAGCTTAGGCTCAAGGAGCAGCAATCAATAAATGGGACCTCATGAAACTGAAAAGCTTCTGTAAAACAAAGGACACTGTCATCAAAATGAAATGAATGCCTACAGATAGGAAAAGAATCTTCACCAACCCTCTATCTGTCAGAGGGCTAATATCCAGTATATATAAAGAACTAAAGAACCTGAAAAGCTGCATATCAAGTAATCTAATAAAAAATGGAGAACAGAGCTAAACAGAGGATTCTCTGTAGAGGAATATAGAATGGCAGAGAAACACTTAAAGAAATGTTCAGTGTCATTAGCTATCAGGGAAATGCAAATCAAAACGACCGTGAGATTTCACCTTACACCCATCATTATGGCCAAGATCAAAATATCAAGTGAAAACACATACTGGAGAGGTTGTAGATAAAGGGGAATCCTCCTCCACTGCTGGTGGGAATGTAAACTTGTTCAACCACTCTGGAAAGCAATCTGGGACTTTTTCAAACAACTAGGAATAGTGCTTCCTCAAGATCCAGCCATACCACTCCTAGGCATATATCCAAAAGAGGCTGAAGTACACAATAAGGACATTTGCTCAACCATGTTTGTAGCAGCTTCATTTGTAATAGCCAGAAGCTGGAAACAACCCCGGTGCCCCTCAACTGAAGAATGGATACAGAAATTGTGGTACATCTACACAATGGAATGTTACTCAGCAATGAAAAACAAGAAAATCATGAAATTTGCAGGTAAATGGTGGGACCTGGAAAAGATCATCCTGAGTAAACTATTCCAGAAGCAGAAGGACACACACGATATATACTCACTCATATAGACATATAATATAGGATAAATCTACTAAAACCTGTACACATAAAGAAACTAATCAAGAGGGAGGACTCTGGTTATAATGCTCAATCCCCATTCTGAAAGGCAAAAAGGGTGGACATCAGAAGAAGGAGAAAACAGGAAACAAGTTAGGAGCCTACCACAGAGGGCCTCTGAAAGGCTCTGCCCTGCAGACTATCAAAGCAGATGCTGAGACTTATGGCCAACTGTTGGGCAGTGTGTCTAGAATCTTATGAAAGGAATGAAAAAATAGTAAGACCTGGAAAGGACAGGAGCTCCACAAGGAGAGCAACAGAACCAAAAAATCTGAGCATAGGGGTCTTTCCTGAGACTCATACCCCAACCAAGTACCATGCATGAAGATAACCTAGAACCCTGCACAGATGTAGCTCATGGCAGTTCAGTGTTCAAGTGCGTTCCATAGTAATGGGAACCAGGACTGCCTCTGACATAATCTGATTGGCCTGCTTTTTGATCACCTCCCCCTGAGGGGGGGAGCAGCCTTACCAGACCACAGAAGATGACAATGCAGCCACTCCTGATGTGATCTGATAGACTAAGATCAGAAGGAAGGAAAGGAAGACCTCCTCTATCAGTGGACTTGGGGAGGGTCATGCATGGAGAAGGGGGAGGAAGGGAGGGATTGCGAGGGGAGGAAAGAGGAGTTTATGGAGGGGATACAAAGTGAATAAAATGTAATTAATAAAAAAACAACATTTGATTTTGAAAAAAAAAGAAAGAAATTTGTAGAGTTCAAGTCCATACAACACCTCATTGAACCTTGTAGAAGCAAAACTCTATGTTGTGATGCATACATCTGCACTTAGTTTCCATTATTTTTTTAGAATATATTGATTTATTTATTTCATGTGTGTGACAGTTCTGGGGCACACACACGCTAATGCACTCATCAGTGACCAATCTGCTTTGTCCATCACTAGTTCTATCCTTTATCTCTTGCCTTCGCCATTTCTCTCACTCTTGCTCTTGTTTATTGGTACTACATTTTGAGACTGTTCCTACTGTCAATGCACAAATACAGCTCTCAACTCAAAGGTTATAAGAGATAGTTTATTATGGAGCTAAATATAAAAGACCATGAACTTTGTATGTGGGTGCATACAAATATATTGCTCCAATTTGACAACAATCCCTTCAAGGTTGTATAGCAACAAAACAAAACAAAGTCAGTAACTAAGAAACTTCTTAAATATGTTGGTGGATCGTCATGTAGGTGGGTGACAGCAAAGCAAGGAAATTTCTACTGTGGGTCTCAGACGCTGTCTGATAACCTTGTTAGCCTTTGGGTTGTTGGAGGCTAGAAGATTTTTACTACCTTCCAAAATCATCTCACTAGATAATCACAGAGTCTGTATGTCCAATGCATGGGTGGACAACGAATGGCTAATGAGGGAGATTATTACAGCCATATAACATTACAGTGCTCTACAATCATGACTATTCAGTCCACCTTGTATAACACAGGTGGAGTGTCCCCTTCACCTGTGAACTTCAGCTTATGATACATTTTATAAAACCACCCATGGTTCAATTACAATGCACCTTCCAGGCTTTAGTGTGTTATGCCCCTTTTGGAATGAGCCACCAAGGTATAACTAATAAATAACAGACCACAATACCTTTAAGGCTAGAATGGGTTCCTCTGTTTTGTGAACCATGCATTCCAAGCTAAAATAAGTAATTTTGACACTTCAGTTATAGTCAAATGTTCATGGACCTGGTTATGAAAGTGTTGACCTGATGTATTGTTATGCCATAAACTTCTATTTTTAGAATAAAGCTTCTGAGGCTAGTGGTCTGTAGGTTTAGCCACCTCGTAGATTTGCATGGTGACAAATGCTGACGTTTTGACATAGAGGCCAAGTTTTTTGAGAAGGACCTGTGTTGCTATGGTGCCTACATAATTCACTTGCCTCTGCAGCCAAGTGTTGAGCTCAGATTCTTTAAGATAAAAGTACTTCCAATTCTTCTAGACACTGATGGATCTACTTTACAAAAGAGCAGTGTATAACAGCAAGAACAGGTGCTTGATCCTTCCCTATCAAGGTCCCCTCTTGCAGAAAGAAGGGTAGACAGCACTGTCACCAGGGGCTGTGCAGAACTGTCAGGTGTAATAGCTCATCTTTCAATCCCTTTGTTTTGGGAACCCATTCCTGTCAGACTTGGAATAAGTAATTTGAGCTCTGTAGTTACGGCCAGAAGAAATGGGATCAATACATGCCAAGATCAACTCCAGCGATTAATCCCAGAATCAATGAACCAAATGATTATCATTTCTGTCAGCTGAAGATTCTGGGATGCACAATTGTGATTAAAGAGGTGGGTTAATTTTTCTTGGCTGGCTTTGGCAGCAGAAAAATCAGAAGTCACTGAGTTTCACTTTCCCTTGCCTTGCAGTTGTTCGAGTGATGTGTTCTTACCACTGCCAGTTCCGGTGTCACACAGAGGAGTGCTCAGAAACCAGATTTGACAACGTGGGAGGCAATGTCAGCTCCAAAGATAATGCAAACTAGTAAAACTGCTTTTAAATCAGACTGATCGTCCTGACTCTCAGGTAAGAATTGTTATCTTGCAAAAAAGAACATGCCAGGGCTAGAGAAAAGGCTGTAGATACGTAGAAGGTTCTGGGCATCAATCTTCTTGAGGACAATTACTCCCTCAGTAGATGCATATCCTAGGAGAAACACTAGACATAGCATACTTCTGCCAAGTAAAACTGAGAGGAACTAGGGGATATCCATGTACTAAGCATAGAGTTCTGTATTTTATTTGAAAATCATGTTAACTATGGATGATATATGTCAATACCCTTATTTAACAGGTAAGGAAATAGCCATGGTCACTCAAGTGTTTTTCCTTAAGATCCATACTAAATTTGATCTCAGGTCTTTCCAATTTTTTTTCTTCTATATTATTTTCTCATTTCAGATCATCTAAGGTGGTATGTGAGTGTGGTCTGACTGTGACATCTATCACCTAGGGTTGATTCAACTGTTTTGTATGATTAGGTACGAATACCTCTTCTTCTTTACCACTCAGCATGTGTCATTCTTGATGACACACTCACTAGAAGAGGATGGACTTTCATTATGGAGGTGGGTCAAGGAATAGGGGGAGTATCTGTGTCCCTTGTTAGAATTTGTAAACAAGCCTGGCAGGTCCATTTGTAGAAAAACACACAGTGCTCAAGCCTCCAAGATGTTGGAGGTGAAGTCCTGCAAGGGGCAGTCGGCTTCCCAAAAACAAAGCGAGAATATTGGATGCTGAGATGGCTCAGTTGGTGAAAACACTTGACATCAAGCCATATGATATGAGTTTCATCTCCAGGATATACATGGTGAAAGGAGAGAGTCACACCCTGCTGGTTGACAACTGACAGGCCTCTTCCCACAAATTAATTAAATACTTAAAGAGAAAACAGAGATAATGTGGGTGTGAATAAGAAAAGGGACTATTGTAATGGGTTGAACTGTAAAATGTAAAAGTCTTATCTCCTAGAATTTCAAAATATGACTTACTTGGAAAGAAGGTCACTGGAGATATAATTAGTTAAGATGCAGTCACATAGGAGAGGAATAATTCCCTTATCAAATGTGACTGGCAACATAATAAGAAGAAAACCAAGTGAAGGTGGAGGGTTGAAGTGAAAATCTTCAGGAAACCAACGTTGTCAACAAACTATATTATTTTAGAGATGACATGCCTCATCTATCCTTTAATGCCAAGCTTTTTATAAGTGTGTAACTATAAATTGATATTTCAAACATCTCAGTTAGTACTACCATGTGATGGCAATCCAAAGTGAAGCTTCAGTTGAAACCATACATACACATGTATGTGTTTTTGGAATGTTAAAATGAATAAGAAAGACCTGATCCTCAAAGCTGCCTATGCACAGGTTACAACAGCAAGACTGATAGTGAAGTCAGAAACTTGTTCTGTGTTCTTGGCTAGCACAATCCACATGACTGATCTTTCATGTGCTAGTTGTCAGGCACAATCTAGGCTATGGAGTCTGGTTTCAAAGTGAACTTCATCTCCAGAGTCAAGTCTGCATTGATGTGAAGCCCATCCACACTTTATTGCTTAAGGAGAGATGTTCTAACTTTTCCCTTTATCTCTATCACTTACCTATAAAGTAAGAAGGGTGGGAGAGGACAATGGAATTAATATGCATAGGTGTTCAGCATATGGAGAAGTGAATGCTATTCATTACCCATAAGTCATGAACAACCATGTGACCTTTGTGGAAGTGTAGTCTTACAGGCTTGAGTGATTTCCTTAGGAATGCAGGCGCTGTTAAGTGCTAGAGGCACCATGCAAACTCCACACATTGCTATCCAAAGTTAAAGTTACTCTCCTTCCACTCCAGTGCTTCCCAAACTAGAACACAAGGCCTTACCTGCCAGAGAAGCTGCTGCCACACATTAAGGGAATCAAGCAAGAATAAGGAAGTATATTTGAAAGAAGTACCAAGAAGAGTGTCAGCTGAGAATGCTGTTCAGGAAAGCTGTGAAGGAAGGAAGAGAATGTAAATGTAATTCACAGCCAGCTGCATCCCAGGTAACAGTTGTGACTTATGGTTATCTGCTTGGTACATTAGGCACAGTTCACAGCTGATAGTGTCCTTGCTGTTGTAGACAATGGCTTCCTCTAGCATCAGAGACTGTCCTTAAGATAAAAGAGGATGTTGGCATCCTGGTGACACAAATAGCATGCCTGATGGAAAGTAGTCCTGTTTGGTGACCTTTACTAGGGAAATATGATCAAAAGACCCAAGAAATTATTCTATCCAAGTCTAGATTGGTAAACTAGTCAATTAGCTTGCATTTCTTACAAGAGCATGGGTGACACAAAGGCAGCCATGTCAGTGAAAAGCTCACCGCAGCATAAATGTCTCAACTGTAGAGTTTTCTGCTCAATTTGTAGACAGTTCCATAAAAGAGAGCTTTTCACCTCCAGCAATCACTTATGGCCCAAGTAACCTTGGAGAGGGGCACCGTGAATCTTGTAACTTTCATGAGCTTCCTGTGGTAAGTATGCTTCCTTGAATTGCTGGGTATTTGGGGCCTCTGGGCTCTCTTCAAGAGGGAATGTTTCAATTCCAAGGTAATAAGTACAAACGAAGGTCTTCATCAAGTAGCTTAATGTAAGCCCCTAACTGAAAGAAGTTTGATGTGGTTGCAGAGATGATAGCAACACATGGGGACAAACTGGCCTTTTCATGATAAATGTTATTTAATTTCCTAAAAGGAAACTGCTACCTCGGTGTAGTGGAGCCCGACTGTTAAGCGTGCACACTTTCTGTACCCTATTTCCCAGCTGTAACACGAACCACCTTCTCCTTTTCCTGCCACACTGCTGAAGCCTTCTGCCTGCTCTGGGTGACAAGCAGAACGTCCTTAAGTTCACACACATGCAGCTGTTCTCATATATCTAACAATGAACCTGCCCCATAAGTCTCTCCTCCCTCCATTTTCCTCCTACCAGCTGTGTAGAACTCCACCATTCTCCACCTCCTCTTTGTTGTTGTTCACTTTCTTGAAAGTGAATATACTTGGTTTTGAATTTCCTTGTGAGCTACTTTTTTTAATTTATAAATGATTAATACATGCTAACTATACAATTAACAAGTTTGATGTGATATTTCTATACATGAATATGTCTTACATTGATCAAATCAATACTGAATTTTCTCTAAAAAAGATACATATTTTTGTTTTTCTGTTAAAGCCATATTTTCCTTATTCCATCCTTCCTTCATCCCCTCCCAAGTACCCCCTCCGACTCCATTTTGAAATCATGACTTCTCTTCATATAGTTGTTATTGTTTCACACACGCACACACACTCACACCTTGCAAATCGTGTTTAGTGCTATTTGTATACATATGATTTCAGGGTTGATCACTTAGTATTGGAGAGTAAAATATTTTTCCATCTCTTGGCATTCCTTAGTTCCCTGTAATTGCCTATGGATGGGGCTCCATGAGAGTTCCTCCTTCCATACTAGTGTGTCTGTTTTCGAAGTTGAGGTCTTATTTTGGCAGGCATGTTGTGGAGATGTCATGTGAATCTTCCCTGTCATTTTCCGGTCATCTGCCTGTTGAAGCGCCGCCTCCTCCCCCACACTGCAATGTTCCCCGAGCCTTAGGTGCAGGAGTTATGCTGTAAACTTTCGGGGATCTGGGCACCCCACTGTTACATGTGAGTTTATTTTTTATTTCTTTTAGCAACAAGAGTAAGACCTTCAGAAGGCACCCAGTGTGCAGTGTTTCCTTTTGCTTCTGTTCTTCTGGAGTTTCTGGGGATGTTCTATGTGGAGGAAGATTCTCTCTTCATCTGTCAATTTGGTTTTTCAGTTATTTAGTAATTTGGGCAAAGTTTGAAATCTGACAGAATGAAAGAACACACTAGGAGGAGGGTATGCTGAAGATGGCTGAGTTTCCTTTCTTCACCTATTAGTTTTATAAAATAAGTTGTTCTGATGTTGGATATTGATAATTTTAAAAGCCTTGTCGGCTAGAAATGAAGACTCCTCCCATTTCCTGGTTGCTGAAAGACTAGAATTTTTAAAGAGGGGAGGAGTCAATACAGTCTTATAATTCTTTATGCAAATTCTTTCTTTACGCAAAGACAAAATGAAAGCCAAATGTAGCTATATATTGGACAGATACAAGACAATGAGGAATGGATGGCTCATTTAGAAAAGGGTACAGATGTTTCTAGTGTTTTTTTTTTCCCCAAGGGGAAAACAGAAACGTAATTACTGACACAGACACCAACTCTAAACAATTAGTTAAGGTTTACAGGACTCTTGTAGAAGTCTAGAGAGATAGTACAGCGAGCAATATGCTGACAGTGCAAGGGTGAGGACCTGATTAGACCTCCAGTATCCACATGAAAAATGGTGTGAGGAGATTTATCCAAATCCCAGTGCTGGAAAGGAGGCGACAAACAGACCTCTGGGACCCAAGACCGATCATCCTAACGTACTTAGCGAGCTTCAGGCAAAAAAATTACTTTGTCAAAAAACAAGATGGAAAATGCCAATGAAATGTCATCAAGATTGACACATGTTTACACATAGTCTAAACATATATGTAAACACAGGACTGCACATTATTCCCACAAAATTACAACTATGAAACATTTAGAGTTCTAGAACCAAAGAGTAGGATAGATGATATTTCAAATAATACACTACTGCTGAAGCCCACCTTCAAACTACTTTTCTAATCAAATATAGAATTCCTTCTATTTATATATGCAGTAACTTTTAGCCTCTATGCCATTCCAGTTGGAGAATATTTATCGTGGGGCCTGAATCAATACAGTACAATCTAAATTTTCCAAGACAATACCAAATGCCTGAAGTGTTTAATGAGAATACTGTTTTGTTATAGACATGAGGCATGCATTTAAACTCTGAATTTAAAAGTACCCTCAATCACCTCACATGAAATAGCAAACTGGCAATATTACTGGAGGCTAAAAAAAACTTCTTTTATGCAAAAATTGGGCAATTGAAATTTGCTAAAGGACTTTTATGCACACTGGTTCCTGTTTTTCTCTGAGACCTCACTTGTGTGACCCTGAATATACACATACAAATTATTATAAACGCTGTGATCTATAACACTCTCAAGATTAGGTCAGGCTTTCAAATTAATAGATGAGGAACCGCTGATACATTCTGTCTTTGGTGAACATTTCTTGTTGTAAAAAAAGCAAGGAGCCAGAAGGTGGCAGTATATCCCCACCCTTGAGGGCAGGACAGTTTGTTGGCAAGAAGCCTCTACCTGGACTGGAAACAACACGAAATGATTCTTTTCTGCACAAGGCGGTACAAGGATGGTAAAGCGCCTCTTCTCAGAGTCCTCGTCTCCTAGGAGTGCTTGCTCATTCGTCCTTCTCGTATCACTTGGGTAACCTTGTCATTTCAGGGAGCAAGTGTGAAAATTCCTGCCACAGCCCACTGGTCTGAAGGCTGAGTCACAGCTACAGTAGCGAAGTGTGTGTTCTCCAAATAAGCAATACCTTCAAACACCCTCTCAGGGTGATGAAAACAGCCATATGGAGCCACATGTCTCTTTATTTCCTAGACAACAAAGTATGCTCTTGTGAGGCTTAGCACCACAAAGCCATGAGTGTTTTTCCTCATTGAACTTCAGGGCTCCTGGCTAACCTCCTCACTTCACAGACAAGGGGCCTGAGGCGTTTGTAAAGAGGAGTGCTTTCAATAGCCCCGGAGTACCCCAAGTTTCATTTTCTTTGCTCCTGAGATTGATCATACAGAAATATGAGAACTAATAAGAGCCTCCCACAGGTCAGCTGCCAAGAGATGCCTCCTGTGTCCTGGCGCTAACTGGCTTCTTCAGTCTTCTTCTCGACATACACTGAGCTCCTCTTGAGAGAGATTTTACATACGTGCAGGCAACGCAACAGTCATCAGTTCCAGCTGTATATTGGATACACCTTATGTTGGGGTAAAATAGACCATAGCACACATGATTTTCAACCTAGGGTTCACGACCCCTTTTGGGGGTCAAATGACCCTTTCACAAGGTTTGCATTTCAGATATCCTGTTTATCAGATTTTTACATTACAACTCCCAACAGTAGCAAAATGACAGTTATGGAGTAGCAATGAAAATAATGTTATGGTTTGGGGTCACCACAACATGAGGGACTGTATTAAAGGGTCGTACAATTAAGAAGGTTAAGAAAGACACTGCCCTTGCAGAAAAGGTTAACAGAGAGAATTCATCAATGATCCATCTCATGGAATTCTGTTGCTGATTTTGCTGTGTGAATTCTTGAGATGGTCTAAATGAGAAGTGTCCCTCTTAGGCCCAGGTATTTGACTACTTGGTATCCAGTTCATAGCTCTTTTTGGACAGGTGGTAAAGCCTTGTTGAAGGAAGTATGTTTCTGCGGGTCCCTTGAAAGTTTATAGCATTGTCTCACTTCCGGTTTGCTCTATATTCTTTGTGTTTGCTGTTGAAGACATGATGTTTTAAAACCCTTTCCAGCCTCTTCTGCCATTATGAAGTCCTCCTTTGGAACCATAAGTCCAAAGGAGGTAAGTATTTTCTTCTACAGGTTGCCATGACTATGATGCTTTATCATAGAAACAGAAAAGTAAGTAGCACTTCTCTGATCTTACTCAAGTCAGATTGCTTGAATGCTAGTTTTATGCCAACTTGACATAAAAGCAGAAATTTCAGTAAAATCATAGTCAATCCCTCTGTATTGCAAAAAGCCCCTGATGTCATCATTTATTTGATCATTTGATCTTCTACTCCACTCACCACTTCTTAACCCTAAACCTAACTCTCCTAGCCTTAACCCTAACCCTATAACCCTAACCCTATCCTTAAAGGAAAGTATCTGAAGCTGCATAACTTGGATCTAATTTGAAAAGTAAATCTATAGACTATGATTTTCCTCTCTGTATTATGCTAAACAAAATCAAATACCTCAGAAATAAACAGATTATCTTGCAAATATAGAAGGCTCAGTGAGGCAGAAGAAAAAAAACAAATAGAATCTAACAACAAAAATACAGCAATTTATGGAACAAGGAAATGGCTGTGGGTGACAATAAGGTGGGAGAATTTAAGAGGTGAATGATGCATAACCATTGAGAAAAATCACAATGGTCAGTGCAGATAGAATACTCAGAAATCACAAAGGGTCAGAGTAGGTACTGTGCATAGTAGAAGCAATGTATTGCCTTACTAAGAGCTGTGGCATCCATGTTCTTGGGGAAAAAAGATAACTAAAGGGGGGAGGCAAGTGATGGATCCATCATGGTCAGCCATAGAGCATGCACAGCTAATGAACTTAGCACAGCAAAGGGCTTTAGGCATCATAGGATGGAGGCATTTCTAGTGCTGTCTTCTAATGTCCCTTCTTAACTCTATACCAATACTGAATATGTTGGATATGGCTTTCAGTATAAGTCATGCCACACCAAGCATATGCATCAAAATAAGAGATTTTTACTACTTATATTCTGATAAGGAATAAAACACCCCAAAAGAAGGCTAATAAAAAGCCTGAAGTGAGGTTTCCTACAAGTATTTACTCATCAAGAAGTTAAATTTTCATCTCCACTTCCGTTTTTCTAGGAAACTATTCCAGTTGTGACTTCCATGTCTTCAATCAAGAGTCAGTCTTGACTCTAGATAACAACATTAACCCTCTTAGCCCTCAAATCACTCTTCTTTCGAAGTTATTTTTGTCTCTGAGCAACACCAGCTTCTAATCAGTGCCTTTGCATGCCGTGGCAGTCCTGAGAGGGTCCACAGAGCTCTGAGTCTGCAGGCAGAATCAGATCATTCTAAATGATTCCTCTGATTATTTTAACTACAGCATTTGTTCCTATGTCCTTTGTGGACTAGAAGGCACCAGCATTTCCTTTTGCAGAAGAGAATCCCCAGAAGTAGAACTAGAAACAATTTAAGATCTCAAATAAAGTTCAGACTTCAAAATTTAAAAAAAAAAAATTGCTCAAAATAGAATTTTGTTGACTTAGCCAAAGACACAGTATATCATGGGGTTTTATTTATTCATGAAACTAAGGCCTTCAGATACCCAATGTTCTTAACTATAATGTGCAGATTCTGCAGATGACTAATGAACCAAATTGATGACTTAACCATTCTTTACTCTGAGGAAGAGTTAAATAAATTGGATTAAACATGAGGGCAAAAGGTGTCCTTCACTTAGTGGAATGATACCTTCAACTTGGAAAGTAGTTTTGACTTTGAACGCAAAAGCCCTCCCTGGTGCTTTTCTGGGATAGATGTGTTTCAAACTCAAGTTGTATTCTGTGGCTACTGTTCCAGAATCTTTTTCTTGTGTGCACAGCACACACACAACACTGAGAAAACACTGCCCCATAAGGCTTGAGTGTTGTGGTGCTCTGCTGAGAAGGAGCTGGACCCATCACAGAGGCTGTGGCTCACCTTCTCTTTGCCACCTCGTCAGGTTTCATTACCTTGACATGTCTCATATGTTGATATGTGATATGAAATGGTAGCCTTTGGCAAAAGATGAGGAAATGAGGCTTCATTGGGACACAAAACAAATGCCAAATGAAAGCTGTAGAAAATGGATGTGACATGGTTATTCAGATTTTTTTTTTTTTTTTTTTTTTTTTTCTCAATGCAGTTTATTCAGGAACCTTGAACAATCTTCTGACCCTGGGGAAAGCCAGCCCACAGCTTAAATAGCCTCTGGTTAGCCAACCCCAGCGTGCCATGTGGGCAATGCAGATAGGTCCACATACAGGGAAGCAAGCCAGATCCTCAGCCTTAGCCAAATATGGAGTTGTTTGTGACAGAGAGCACTCACCATCGGGAAGGTGGAAGGTGGAAACCAGCTCCATCTTTAAGGCGCGGCATTACACAGCTCTCTACAGTTCCCCCTTTTTGTTTTAGACACATCAGGCAAGAGTAGAGGTCTGATCTCTGATATTAGAAATAAATTGGGACTTTGTACAGATGTTCATTTAGGTGTCATCCACCCAAAGAGCATCAGACCCGTCCAATACCTTTTTCTGCTGGACTTTGTGTCACTAGCATACAATATGAGAATTTTTCCTGTGCTGCAAATCTGTCTAAACAATTGTCTAGCTATATTTTAGGTAATTGGACTGGAGAATTCGATACTATGATGGAGCAGCTGAGAGTGACCATTGTTACGGTAAATTCTACCAGAGTGGACGCAGGACTAGCCACTGGATTATCATCACGGGTTGCTGCAGCCATGAATCATCTGAAGGAATGGGCAGGCATGGGAGCGTTAGCAGGCCTTCTGGTGTTGGTCTCCTTGGTTTGCCTGTGGTGTATATGCAAGATTAGAGTCTCACAACAGCGTAATGCAGCCATGATCATTCAGGCCTTTACAGCCATTGAAGCAGGACAGTCTCCCCAAGCATGGGAGCTAAAATGTTACGCTCAGGATGCGAGGCTAAGCACTGCACTCAGGGTCAGCCACTTTTGACCCAGAGAAGAGCATGTCTGATTGCATGCATATTGCTTTCTTAAGGAACCTTGGCTCAGCTGCTTGTGATGACACCCCCATTTCTGCATCACCTGGTAGCGGTGTTTTCTCATGAATTTGTCATGGATGGTTTTAACATTCTCCTATACATGGAAAGCTACTGCCTTTTGGGGAAAATGACTTTCTAGCCAACTAGGAAAAATACATCCACATTATTAATCTCTCTTACAGCTACTGAATCCTCACAATTATAAGGGTGGCCTTTTATTTTAGTATGAATATTGCTGAATTTCTTTTCATGGGTTTTATTTTCATATTGTTTAGTAAGACTCTGGGCATTTTCCACACTTCCTTTAATCTCAAAGTTGTCAAATAGACATAATGTAAACATGCAGACTGCCTTGGATTTTTTCTTCCCCTTTAAGTGCTGTAATGGAAATGAGATGCTGATGGAACATGGGGATTCTAATGAGAAATTCAACACAAGTTTCCAGAAGGCATAGCAACCCAGTTATGATCTGGGATGGGACTGCTATCTGGTGGGGGTTTTAACAGTTGGCTGTTTCAGGCAGATGGGTTGTGACAGTGTAATTCTAAATGATGGATCTGTTTGGGGTTGAAATTCTGCTCACCAGTGGCTGGAAGAACAGTGTGTGTGCATGTGTCTGTCTGATATCTGACTTCTACAGTAAATTAAGTTTTTATTCCTTCAAAACCAGTTAGCACAAACATGGACTTAAAACATTAATGTAAATTTACAGGTTAAAATTCATTTGTCTCTCTGCTCAGTTTCCTGTGGCTAAAGTCATGGTGTCTGATAGCTTAAGCTGACATCTCACCTGAGAGATCCTACCTATTTCAGCTTCACATGACTGGTAGCAGAATTCAGTGTGTTGGAGTTGTAGTTTTGTGCCTCTTGATCCTGAAGAGCTCACCTGCCTCCCAGATAGCCTAGAACACAACCTCTTGCTTTTCCAGTTTCTTTTACATACACCAATATCCTAGGTACCATTGTTGGCTTCCTAAGTGTCAAGTGCCAGTTCTGGGAATCATGGAGCAAGCATTCATCACCAGTTTGTAGATCTACTTTCTCCAAAACTTCCTGCCAAAGAATGAGTATAGGACTCTAGAGCAGGGCACAATATTTGTAGTTAAATGCATCTGACTTCCAATGCCAGTCATTCCAAAGTGGCTTCTTATCCCTGCTAAGATAATACTGCCAGGAACCGAAAACAGAGATGCATTTCCCCTATTTTTGGTGTTTTCCCATTTCTTTAGTGTCTTCTTTTGGCAGGACCTAACAGAATCCAGCAGTTTCTGCCAAGGGATCCCAGGACACACAAACTGCTGGATTCATCTCCAGCATCTCCAGCATGGCACGGATTAAGTTGGTGTGGAAATGAGAGACAATGTATAGATAGTGGACACTATAATTTTTCCATCAAAAATAATAGGAACACTGTTGAACAAATACATCTAAACCTCTCCTAAACTTCAGTCTGGGGTAAGAAATTGGCCCTTTTGCAGAATTTAGCTTTTGAGTGGCAAACGCTTACAATTCTTTTAGCATGGGGTATCTCTGACTACTTCCTCCAGGCAGCTGGGCAGCTGACACTGACTTCCCACCTCACTATCAGCCTACCACAGGCAGTGGGATCCTGGCTTCCTTTAGAAAGAGCTCCCCTACAATTACTGCACCAGGTGTGAAGATATTCCAAAAAGACATCTTTACCCTCACTTTAGTTATCTGGTTATTCTAAGAATAAACCCCAAGAAATTGTATTTCCTCAGAAATCTCATCAGGGAAGGAACAATTTTTTTTTCTTTTGACTGAATTCTGAAGAGCTGTGGAGATAGCTGAGGGAAACTGTGCTTATCCAACATGCCCAACATCCTGACTTCAAGCTCCAGGACTTCAGAAACATTAATCAACAATGAAAATCCCAGAAAAATACAATAGCCAGAGAAGGAACTTGTCACCCAGAAAGACAAAAAAAAAAGTTATCCAATTGTGATATTTCTGTCAGAGTACCTTGCAACACAGTATCATTTCCTTGCATAGCTCTAGAGACATGGAGCAGATGGGATTGATGAGGGAATAAAGAAATGACAGACAGATGAGCACAGAGAAAGCTGGACTCAGGTGATCTGGACTTTCAGATGGAGAAAGTACAGCACCCTAGAAGCTCATCCTGTTTATTATATAGAGATGAAGAGACAGGAAGGGTTTTTATAGACATCTGAACAACGGGGTGACATTATTACATACAGATAAAAAATGAGGCATGATTTATTATATACAGCTGAATGAAGGAAATAAGTTTAGCTAATCTCCATAGAAATAATCTCTGTAAGGGAGTAGTCCTCAAGCTATAAAACTCTGGACAGGGGAAGAAACCATGGTGAACATTTTCTTTTGAATGGCACCTCCAAGGAGAAAGCTTTTCTTTGTTTTTTTTTTCAATTTAAGTTTTTTATATTAATTACAGTTTATTCACTTTGTAACCCAGCTGTAGCCCCCTTCCTCGTCCTCTCCCAATCCCACTATCCTTTCCACATCTCCTCCCATGCTCTTCCCCAAATCCAATGGTAAGGGAGGCCCTCCTTCCCTTCCATCTAACCCTATCCTCTCAGGTCTCATCAGTGCTGGCTGCATTGTCTTCCTCTGTGGCCTGGTAAAGCTGCTCCCTCATTAGGGGGAGGTCAAGGAGAAAGCTTTTAAGTTCCTCCATGGATCTAAGGCTCTGGGCTTCTTGAAAGGACCATGTCCATGTTAACAGCACACATTGGCTCTGGATTTCAGTCACTCAGTGCTTTTTTTTTTTCGTACAGGATAGACAGAAATAAAGACAATAATGGATAATGAAGGGCAAAACCACACTTGGACCAGAACTGCTTAGTTATTCATACTTCTTCCTTTCTATTTAAACCTAAATTTAATGACAGGGCTCTGAAGATGGACTTCAGGTGAGAGTGTCAAAAGATTTCTTTGCTCTTCCTAATTTCATCCCATTGCACTAGTGCCCTGCTCCTTAGATTTTCAGTATTTTGTTAATTGAGCCACTGAGCATGGGTGGGCAAGTTTTGGTCTTTATGGTTGTTAGGGGCCAGGCTCTGACCGTAACAACTCTGGTCAGACAACCTACTAAGTTGGCGCCAATCATTTTAAAACATGGGCTTATTTTTTTCAAATACATATCTGTTTGTGTGCACATTGCATGTATCTACATTTCTCTATGCGTAGGGGTCAAAGGACAGCTCAATACCAGTTTTCGCCTTTCATCATAGTGTTTATGAGAATTTAACTTGGGTCATTAGGTCTTGTGGCAAGTACCTTTACCCAGTGAGCCATCTTGCTGGCCCTATACGTATTTTGTAATTGGCAGACAGTTGTACTTCTTTATGGTGTGCCCGGTGATGTTTTTGGCACATTTATATATTGTGTAATGATGAAGTCAGGAAATTTAAGCAATCCATCATTCCCAACACCATCTCTTTGTGATGAGAACATTCAAATCTTGTCTTTGAGGTTGTTAACTGTAATCACCTTTCTGTGTAATAGCACATCAGAATTTATTCCTCTCCTCTGCCTGTGACTCTGGAGTCATTGTTTTGTCAGTCTCTGGGCTGTCTCTTGAAGTTCAGCCTCCAAGAGCTTTTGCTCCCACCCCTAGACTTTGAAATGCAGAGGTTTGGCAAGCAGCAGGCTCTTGGCAGGTTTCATGGCAGCAGCAGCAGAAGTAGAAGCAATCCAGATGTGCAAGGCTGCTCTCAATACTCAGGGCCAGTTGGTAATCTGACACCCTTAAAGCACAAGTCAGCAAGGCTGGGAGAGACCAGTCGCGGGTGAGTCCACTCAGACTGGAAGCCACCCCTTCTCATTGTTCCTTTCACTGCTTTCCTTACTGTAAGGGCACAGAGATTAATCAGCAGGTTTAAAACTTGAAAGCTTTTCTACATAATTTTTGTCATCAGCAAACCTTGGGGAAACTTAAAAAACAATGAAAGCACTAAATCATTTTAATTGCAGATTGAACTAGTGTCTTTATAGGATATTTTATTGCTTGTCTTCTGAACAGACAGCAGCTGCCTTAATGTGTCCTTAGACACATTGAGTTCATACTGGCACGCTCCCATGGAGATTCTCAGGTTGATGTGAGAAGGTGGGATTTGCCTGTAGCAACTGGCGTCATTAGACACAAGCTGTTTTTACTTTAAGAAACCCCAGCGTCTGAGAGGCCAAAGGTGCAAATTAAGGATGTTGAGACATTGCACATGGCACAAAAATGTCTACATTTTAATAAAGAACAATTAGGATCCTGAAGTAGTACTTTTGCTATGGTTCCCATGGAGCTCTTTAATTGGGAGGATTTATTTTGCTCTCAGGTACTGGAGAGACATGCTTGCTGCCTTCAGGAAATTGGGCACCTGCAGAGCATGGTCCCCACAAAGCCGCATGCAGTGACAGTGAGCCCAGGTGCAGCGAAATTCTCTCCCGGCTGCAGGCTGTGCCCTCATCAGTGCCAGGCTGACATTCTCCACCCACTCCACCCCCATTTTGCTCTGTGCTAACATTTGAATGTGCAATGACCCCCTTGTCTTGAACACTTGGTCGCTGGCTGGTGCTGCTGCTGGGGAACTCCTGACACCTCGTTGCTGAGATCTGACAGCTGGAGGTGGGTCACAGGGGCAGACATTTTGGATCTGACTCTCATTTGAAGCCCACTTTTTTTTTCTTTTTCTTGACTTCTATTTCAAAGTAGCTGATCATTAGCCAGTGATGCAACCACAACAGACCATATAGCTTCAGGTCACCGGCCAAAATAGCCTCTCCTCCCTTAAATTCTGTATTTGTCTTTGTTTTCTCACAAAAATGACAAGAGTAGCTAATGCAGAGGGTGTGATAGGAAAGAGGTAATCTCAGAGGTCCTGTCACTCATTTATTTAGGGTTAATGACAAAGCACTTGAAAGTAGAAAGAGAAGAATATACAAGGTGGGTATGTCTGTAATCAACAGTTAAAAAGAAAGTTAGAGAGCAATCTGGGCTACATGACGCCCTGTCTCAAAACAAAATTTAAAAAAAGAAAGACCCAGAAGACCACGCATAAACAAAATTCTGAAAGTAAGAAGTGGTGTTAATATGAAGCAGCTGCTTCTCCTGTGATATTTATGGTCTGCCTAGATTGCATGAGATCATGATTACCACATCCTCCTGAATTCTTGACATGTGGGTGAGAGAGAGCCCATTTGTATTCCCATCTGACCGGCAAGGTCATGTCCTATGCTCCTCCTACTCATCCAGCCACCAACCTTTCAGATTTGTAGTGTTTCATCCAGGTTGCTGACAATCTGAGGGGAGGGGCTGTTCTTGGCTCCACTGTGACCAGAGAAAGGTAGCATCCTGAAAGTCTGTGTATGCATATGGTGCTTTGTGCTGTCTCTGGAAGAGTTCCCTGTCTAGTTTCTGTGATGAGGCCATGGGGACAGAGCACATGCACAACAGGAACAAAAGTACAAAAACTATCTTTAGATCTCATCTGTTGCTTGATCCTGTTTCTCAACTTTTGAGTGTGGGCCTGTGACTTTCAGCTGATTCTTCCAATTAATATGCAGCTTCCTCATATATTATGATGCATGTTATTTTCCAGTGGAGCAAAAAAGTCAAATATAGACATGGACAATGTACTTCACAGCTGTGCTTTAGGTATGGAAAGTTCCATTTTGAGGAAAGTGATTTTTGGAAGCTCCCATTAAACACTGTGAGTAGCTAGCTTCCACACATTTTACTATCATGCACCTAAATTAAATTGATTTAGTATTAATAACAATTAGAGAAAAATAATCCCTACCTTCAAAAAAAATTGAAAAGAGACATAGAATTATTTAAGATGGAATTTCATAGAGAAAATTCTTTCATGAATTTATTTATTTATTTGTAATTTTTATGCTTTTGTGTGTGCATGCTTGCATGACTGTATGTGCAACACATGAATACAGGAGCCCATGGAGTCCATTAGATACCCTGGCATGTAGAGTTGCAGGTAGTTGTGAACCATACTGTGGGTGCTAGGGACTGAATCCAGGTACTCTGCAAGAAGAGGTAGCCCTTATAATCATTGAACCACCTCTCCAGCCCTTGCATTTAGAAAAATGTTTACTTCTATGACTGCCTGTGTTTCTTTCTAGCCATTCTTCCTCAATGTGCTTCCTGATGTCAGCCCCAAGCCTCTTCTCCTCTGGACTGTGTTTCTATTCAAGAGTGATTACGTGTGTGTATGCATTGTATTTACAGGTTTGTCGGTAGTCTCCACCAGCCCCCATACAGTTTGTTCTTGGTCTTTAAATATCAGCTCATATAAAACACAAGTTAA
This sequence comes from Rhombomys opimus, assembly GCA_010120015.1. Lineage (NCBI taxonomy): Eukaryota > Metazoa > Chordata > Mammalia > Rodentia > Muridae > Rhombomys > Rhombomys opimus. Next base: position 3,588,693 of record REGO01000080.1, on the reverse strand, counting down.
TGCCCTTTTCTCTTAAAAAACAAAACAGCCCTAAAGCAGCTTTTGTTCCATCAAAATCTGACTCAGTAGCATACTTAAGTTGTATCTTGTTTTCCTCTATGCTTTGTGGGGGTTCATGAGTTTGTACTCTGAGCTCTCTCAGGTTTTCCTGCTGGATAGCTAATGCAAATGGTTCCTCCACTACTGCCTACTATTCAATCGTGGGTGCTTATTCTCCCCATTGCCTTTACATTTCTGCTTTTCTTCTTTTTTATTAATTAATTCAACTTAAATCTCAGTCATAGCCCCCCACACTTCTCCTCCCAGCCCCACCTTCCCTCCCACATCTCCCCTCCCTTATTCCTCAGAATAGAGGAGGCCCCCTACCCAGACACCCCAGCCTGGTAGGGAAGTTCCATCAAGGGGAAGTGATAAAAAGTAGACAACTCTTTATCCCTGCACTTCTTGTAGGCAGGGTAGGTTTTGGATCAAAGGTTTTGTTGGTAGGTTCTTCCTCTTCCTCCACTAGTCCTGCCTGTCTAGGAGGCAGTCATTTCAGTCTTCATGCCTCCACCCCACACCCCATTAGGATTTTCAGCTAGAGTCACACCCATATCCTCCTAGGAGCCTACTCTGCCGCAGGCCTCTGGCTTAACAAAGATACCCCCCTTTTTTGCTTCTGGCATACCTCAATCCGGATGATCTTTTCTAGTTCCCCCCATTTGCTTGCAAATTTCATGATTTCCTTGTTTTTAATTGAAGAGTAGTAATCCATTGTGTAAATGTACCACAGTTTCTGCATCCATTCCTCCGCTGAGGGACATCTGAGTTCTTTCCAGGTTCTAGCTATCATGAATAGAGATGCAATGAACATGGTTGAGCAAATATCCTTGTTGTACTTTAGCATAGTTTGGATATATGCCTAGGAGTGATATAGCTGAATCTGGTGGATCCTTACCTCTGTGGTAATCTGATCTTTTCTCTTAGTTTTCCATCTCTGCAGTTTTCTCGGTTTGTGTTTTCTTTATTGATTCTAATCCTGTTTTCCAGTCTTGAAGAGATTTACTTATTTCCTTCACCTGTTTGATTGTGATTTCCTGTCTATCTTTGATGGACTCTATTTGTTTGGTTTTATTATCTCGCATTTCTATAAGAGACTTATTTTTCCTCTTTATATGCCTCTAATAATTGCATAGGCATAGATTTAAGGTCATTTTCTTCTGTTTCAGCTATGTTAGAGTATCCATTGTTTTTGGTGGTTTCTGGTGGACCACAATGTCTCGGTTTTTGTTGGTTGTGTTTTTTCTGGCCTTTTTCATCCAGTTATCTGTAACCTTGGCTGTTCCTAGAACCTGCACTGAACACTGGATCTGCCCATCTCTGGAGTCTGGAGTCTGGAGTAGTCTTCAAGATGATGAGAGAGGCCTGGGGGAATTGCAAATGGGTGCTATACTTTCAGATGTGGACATGCTGGGGTGTGTGTTTTGGAAGGAAGGGTGCAGGTGTGAGTGCCTTCAAGTGAGTGGGCAAGGGTACCTTGAAGGGCAGAGACATTGGCATGGGTGCCTAGAAGGGTGGATCACGGGCAGCTGCAGGGGTGGTGGGGGTATGTGCCTCAGGTAGCAGCCAGGGAGGCTCTGATGCTTCAAAAGGCACCTGACCTATGGATTCCAGACCTACCAGACATTGTGCTCCTGGGATTCGGATTCTTCTGGGCTCCGCCATGTTGGATCCATGATTCCCTATGATTTAATTGTCCCCCTTGGGGGAGGGAATCTGATGTCTGTCTGCTAGCATGGTGGGTCCCTGGAACTTGTGGGCTGCACTGGCTCCAATATGCAGGAAGGGTAGGGAGCTCACAGTTTGTTATTCCTGTACTGAGGAGAAGGCCATAGGGGGCCTGGGATTTTTTCCCCAGTCTGGGAAGCACCAAAGTAGGTGTTTCTGATCTAGCCACTGGTTTACTCACAGATTTCACAGTCTCTGATCTTCTGTCTCTTAGATGTGGTACACTTTTGTTGCTATCATCTTGGAACTCCTTAAGTTTTTCTCTTTTCAATTCCATTGAGCTCTTTTTAAATTCCCTTTACTGTTCACAATAACTTGGGTTTTTATGTACCTGTTTAGGATAGAATGATGTCACTTGTATTATTCTGGAAATTTTCATACATACAGAAAAATTTACTGCCTTTTACAGTAACTTTTATTCTGTGGAGGTTTGAGTCTGAAATGCCCCTTGGGCCTGTTTTTCCATATGTGTTTCCCAGCTGATGGTGCTATTTTGGAAATTTGTGGAACCTTTAAGGCAGCCAGTACTCAACCTGCGGGTCCTAACCCCTTTGGGAATCGAATGATCCTTTGACAAGGGTTGCCTGAGACCATTGGAAAATACAATTATTTACATTACAATTCATGACAGTAGCAAAATTTACATTTAGAAAGTAGCAATGAAAGTAATTTTATGTTTGGGGTCAACACAACATGAAAAACTGTATTAAAGGGTGAGAACATCAGGAAAAACCAAGAGCCTCTGCTTTAGAGGTTGGTACATGATTGGTGGAAGGAGGTCACCACTAAGGGTGGTACCCATCTCTAGTTCCTACTGTGCTACTTCTGCTTGTTGCCTTACTGTGATGTGAAAAGATACTACCAAGTTTGCACTGCAATGAAGTGGGCTGTTCTAATGTGCACATGTATATTTATTGGTTAGTTTTAATTGTAACCTTGACCCAGCCTGGCTATAATATGAAACTTTAAGTTCTTGCCTTTACCTACCCACAATACTGAAATAAAATCAGGAATTGTAAAGACAAATTAACCCTTTCCCCTCCCATATTGCTGTAAGATGATATATTTTATGATAGCAAGAGAAATGAAGCTACAACATATATCCCCCACACACACTTATAGTCCATGGTGGTTAATAGTGAGTTATATATGTTTTATCTTATGTTTATCAGCATATTTTCTTATATGGCCATTTCTCAATCCGTCTTTCTTGAGATGTGTCTAAAGGATATTTCAGACATTTCTACCCTTGTGGGTGTCAGCACTGGGATCCTCATCTTCTCAGGTCCTAGTCATTCTGTCATTTCCTCTCATGCTTCATCAGATTTGGTCTATGCGATGTGTGGAACGTGGCAGAAGGGACTGTCTGCCTTGAAGGTCATAGCACAAAAGGGGCTATGGCTTTGACAGCCATTTCTAAACAGTCGAGCTGCAGTTAAGTCTTGAGATATTGGTGACCATGAAAAGAGACCTCTGTGGCCTATAAAAAGAGGATGTGAGGTTGACGTGAAGACTTGTCTCTGCTTTAGTTTTGAAGAAGAATAGGTGTTGGTATGATTAAAATACATTGTACACATGTATGGAATTTTTAAAAATGAAGAAAGTAAACCACAAATTACTTTGGTTTACTGGTGAATCTTATAGCATAACTATTTTTGCTTTCATTGACTGTAGCATTTTTAAGATTCATCCAGCAGTAGTCTTTACTAGCAGTGTGTAAATTTTTGTTACTTGATAGCTTTTCACAATAGGGCTACACCCTACACCACAGTTATTTCCATTACTTATCAAAAAATATTTGGGTTGGATGCAATTTCAGGCATTGTCTTAAAAACTACCGCTCAGGCTGGGAATATAGCTCACTTTTATAATCTTGTGTACCAAGTGAAAGGAAGTGTGTTCAATTCCTGGCTTTTCAAAAGAAAACAACAACAAACAAACAAATGATCAAATTTAACAATACTTTTATCATATACATTTTAACTGTTTTGTTTTTTTTTTATTTTTTTGCAGATATGTACTGTTTTCATTGAAGTTTTAAATATAGAATTGGCATGTCCTGTTGTAACTTGCTTGGCAGGGAAGAAAATACTCTAAAGCTACTCCTGTATTCCTCTCTTTGGTTATCAAAGTATTGAAACAATGGAGCCCAAGAGACTGCACATACCCATCCCTGGATACACACGCTGGAAGAAAAGTCTAAAGCCAAACCAGCTGGGACACCTTATAGAAGAGACAGTGATTAATCACCCATGCACTGACCAGGACTGCTTAGTTGTGTATTTCTCTGGCTCTTTGCTTAAATCTTACTTCAGGACTTTAAAGGAGAACATGTGTTTGGATGGGCCAATGCTAGTCTCTGTCCCTCTTTTCATTTGGTCCCTTGTAAGAAATCTCAGTTTTCTTTAATTTTTTTTTGTTTGTTTGTTTTGTTTTTCATTATTGTGGTGGGTTTTGGCTAGGTATGGTCCCTATAGACACATGTGCTTGAATGCTTGGCCATAGTAAGTGGCATTATTAGGAGCTGTGCCTTGTTGGCAGAAGTATGTTACTGTGGGGATGGGGCTGTGAGGTATAATATCATCAATCTCCACCTAGTGTGGAACACAGTCTCCTACTGCTGCCTTTGAATTAGATGTAGAATTGTGGGCTCCTCCAGCATCATGTCTGCCTACAAACATGATGATGATGATGATAATGGACTAAGCCTCTGAAACTGTAAGCCAGCCCCAATTAAATCTTTTTATAAATAAAAGTTGCTTTGGGAACTCAATTGCTGGCTCTTTGACCTCCCCACCCCCCAAGGGAGGAGCAGTCCTGTTAGGCCACAGAGGAGGACTTTGCAGCCAGTCCTGAAGATACCTGATAAAACAGGATCAGATGAATGGGGAGGAGGCCCCCCCCCCGCATCAGTGGACTTGGAAAGGGGCAGGGTGGAGATGAGGGAGGGAAGGTGGGATTGGGAGGGAATGAGGGAGCGGGATACAGCTGGGATACAGAGTTAATAAAATGTAACTGATAAGAAAAAAATAAAATTAAAAAAAATTGCCTTGGTCATGGTTTCTCTTCACAACAATAAAACTCTAACTAAGTTTTATTTTATAAGACAACTAGGAATTTGGTTGTTTAAATTTGGTGATCTAGAAAGGGTGTTCTACTCTAGCTGTTTGGGACACAAGCTGTGACCCTAAGTCTAGTAAAAGTATGATAATTATGTTTACTCTCCTATGAAAAGGATGAATCTTTTCCCAAAGTGGATGTTGCATTTCACATTCTCATCAATAATGTGTAAGAATTTGGTTATGCCACATGCTTGCTGACACTTAGTAATGTCAGGTTTGGAAGTTTAAGACATTACTATGAATATGTAATGGTAGTTCACTGTATTTATCTCTTGATTGAATCCTCTAATCTATTTTTATGAAACCATTTTCCCTTTTACTTACAGGCTGTTTCACTCTTTTAATTCATATCATTTTTAAATTAATAACACCACAAGCTTTATATTGTTCTGTTTATTTTTAAAATATCAATTTGCTTATATTAGATTTAGTTCTTACTTTCACTGATTCTCATATGAAAGAGATACTTCCTATTTTTTAAGTAATATGTCATTGCTAAAATCTAGAACATATTCACACACACACACACAAAATACATTCATAGTACCCCATTTTCTTTAGACAGAAAGCCAAGTAGGTAAGAACAAGCAATCATCAAGCAAACAAGTGGATGCTGCTGAATAGAACTCAGCTCATGCTATTTGAAAGAAGCCCCTTTGAGACATTTCTGCTAGAAAGACAAGATGTCTTTCTAACTTAAGTTATTTAGAGAATAGACTGTGTCTCACACACATCACCATTATATATATATATATATATATATATATATAGTTTCTGCCTTTCTTGTTGACGTAAATTGGATAGCAATCTTCTAAACCACCTTTCCTCCTTCCTTCTACATTGTATTCTGTGAGGATATTCTCATGTGCTATTTAGTTGGTAAGTCTCCAACTTTTGATGGTGTTTTTGTGTGTGTACATATGAACATGTATGTGTATATGTGTAAGCTTGCATGCTTGTGTATGTGTGTGTGTGTGTAGAGGCCAAATATCAACTTTGGGATTTTTTTTTTCTGATTAGCCTAGAATGGCTGACAAATGAACCCCAAGATTCTACCTGTGTCTCACCTCAGTGCTTGAATTATGAGTGCATGTGACCATGCTCAGCTTTTTCTCTTTAGAGGGGGTTGCTCTTAGCAACCAATTGCAAGTCATCTTGATTACAAAGCAAGCAGGTGGTTTTGCACTTGAACTATCTCTCTAGCCCCCAACACTGTGTTTTTGTACCTTCTAGGCATATTAGTAACAAACAAGCTGAGTTTCTAAATGGGAGTCACTATATGCTTTTCAATTTCTCTTTAGTATCTCCAGATTTTATGAATATTTGTGACAAGGCCTATGTCACATCTTTATTTTTATTATCCAGATATCTTAATACAAAAGGCTGTTAAAGATATATACTCCACTTTGTTGTATTATCATTTTATGGACAATAGAATATCTTCTGAAAGCCATGAAGTAGAGGATTATTCACAAACTGTTCCCAACTCACTGTCTTCACTATGATAGCATGATTTGACCTCTGCTCCAAACCCAGTCACTGCACCTCAATGAACAAACCTTTTCCAGCTCGCCAATGATACCTCTCAGAAGGTATAGTAAAAAAGCTCAGAGTTTGATTTTGGAAGCTTTGAATCATAGTTTATAGTAAATGCTGAACTCGTTACTCCTTAGGGACTATCAAACTCCATTTCTGAAGTAATGTATGAGAAGACTGTGGGTGTAGGTGTGCTGTAAGAAATAGGAGGACCACAGTGGAGATAGAAATGAGAGATGACCAGAGGGCAAGGAATTAAAAGAAAAAATAGAATCAAGTTTTGTAGGAAAGAGTTTTAACTTAGAACCAGCCACAGTTGATGTCACTCTGGTTTTTGTTCATAGTTAATCATTAGCTTTACTTGAGGCATTGAGAAAATACTTACTCAATGAGCCCAGGCTGTACCTGACTTACAGAGCATCTTCACCTTAGTCCAAATATCCATCAGGCAGATCTTTGTGTGAACTAGAAAAAAAAAAAAAAAACATTTCTTTTTCTGGGCATATTAAAACCCTTTCACAATCCCTTGCTTTACTGCAGTCTTTACTTGTCTTTTTTACTTTTCCTTGTCCAGAGAACAGTTTCTGTGGAAGCCATAAGTCCCCACCAGACAGATGAAGTTCTATCTTTTGGTAGTAGGAACTAGAAAAGCATATTTTAACAAACAAAATATTCCCAAGATGTGAATGATTCAAATGAGGGCTGGAAATCTCATAATAAACTAGGAGCTTGGTCCATTCATTCTCCATTCCTTCATTTTGCAGTTATAAATACAGTGTTTAAAGTATGTTGCTTTCAGAAGTTCCTGACATTCATAGACTTCTTTGTACAAGTAGGACAGCTTTTGGAGGCTTCTGGTATCTCTTCTAATTAAAACAATGCATTTTGTTAACTCTTTGAAGATTTCATGTAATGTAGTTCTATCCTATTCACCAAACTGCTACTCTGCTCCCCATAACTCCTCACATATCCATGCTTAGTTGATTTTAGGTTTTAGTTTTTAATAGCCTTCTTTCTCAAAACACACACCAGTGCACACATACAAAGACACACACACACACACACACACACACACACACACTAAAAAGAGCACAAACTGAAAAAGAAAACAAAATGAAGAAAACATTCAGTCCATTGTTAATATTCTTTAGAAATTCCAATTTTTGCTGTCCATATATGCCTGCTTGTGGGGGTATCCACTGGAATGTGATCCATCTACCAGTTGCCACACTCTTAAAGAAACCTAATTCTCTTTACAAAAACCACCATCTGTCAATAGCTCCCAACCTTCTATTTCCACATGGTCCCTGCTCCCATTCTGGAGTAATCAGGTACAGTTCTTTTCCATGGTGGGCACAGCCACACTCCTCTAGAGAACAGTAACCAACTTCTGCATCTACAGGTAGATACTTTTTCAAGGTCATCCTGAAGCAGTCACTGCAAGGGGACTGACATAATGAAAACCATATTTCCAGAAGAAAGCAGTCAGTCCCTACCCTTGCCCCATTCAAATTTGATACCTTCATGCTGAAATTGCCTGGCAGTCAGCAGAAGGATTAAACTTTATAGTGACAGACACAGAGAGAAAGAGACCCTCTTTTACTTCTGAGTTCATTTGAGAGTTAATGTCATTCCAGACTGAGTGCCAGAATTCTGGGGAGTGGTTGACTCTAACATCACTGATAGAATAGAGCCCTTGTTACTACCTCAGTAGGCTGCCATAAAAATCAACAAATAATTAAAGAGTGAGGAGTACTGAATCACTTTATGGCAATAAATGAAATGGGTTTATGGGTTTTTATTTATTTTTATTTATTTTATTTTTTTTTCACAGAACTTGGCATCTTTGTTTTTATTCTGAAGAAAGCCACCATAAAAGCTTAAGTATATAAGGGTTAGGTACATTAATGAAATAGCACATCAAATTTTATTTTTAATTAACACTGTTATTTTTATATTTTCCTAAATAAAATTTGAAAACATAAATTTAAATTTCTAAATAATACAATGTTAAAATGTTTTTAATATTCATATTGTAAGTAATTAATTAGAATTTAAAGATGCCCAGAACTATCATCAATGGAGGAAGCATTTCTTTGTCACTAACATTGTCAGGCTAGGATGTCCCTCTAAGCTTGCTATTTTTTGAGATGCTGGTTAACTTCATGATTTTTTTTTTATAATTTGTAATTTTTAATTCTAGAAAGATATACTTTCTTTTGATCTTAATTCATTTATGTTACCCACTTTCAGCTTTTAGAATTAACTTTGTAGATTTACTAAAACTCCAGAGAAATTTATTGCTTTTATAAAGTCACACAATATATAATCCCAGGTTATTTTTAAAACATATGTATTTATGCTTCAAAGAGGAAAAAAATGGTATCTAGTGTTCCCAAAGCTGTGAGCATTTATGCTCTTTTCATGTTTGCTTTCCTACTTAGATATCATTCCCTACTCTGAACGGTCATGTTGCCTTTTGACTATTCATTTATACTGTACACACCCTATTTGGTGTAAGTAGATGATTTATTATGCATTCTCCTTTGGTTAAGTAGTATGTGCTATACATTCCTGTTATTTTTAATGTTTAATTTAATTGTAATTTACTGATCTCTACCTTACCAGGTCATGACACATCAGCTTCATCCTGCATTCAATTGCTGCTTTACAATAGTCCATTTTTGAGCCTTCTGTTCTATTCATTGATCTGTTTTTCTATTCTTGTGTCAGATTTTAATATTTAGCCAGAGTCAGCTTTCTTTGTTCTCATTTATCTTTCAATGTTTCTTTGTTCTTTATTGACTTGTTCAGACATACTGTAGGATAACTTTGTTAAAACTATGTATTGTCCTGCTCTTTCACCTAGGGGCTTTTGGTTTAAGACCTTCGGTTCTTCTTAGATTGGTCCTTAATCTTCTAGAATACTAAACTGTAAATCCTTCAAATTAATTTAATTATCTGAACATGAGCAAAAACAGAGTGTAGCTTATTGATACTTTTGAAAGAGGAACAAAGATTAAATGCATTAAAATATTAAATACATTAATTAATATTTTATTAATAGAATTCTATTAATTTAATAGAATTCATAATGTATGTATGAATTCTACTCATGGTAAAGACATACGGCATTTTCCTCTTGCTTGGCATACACAAAAGTGGATAAAACTTTTTTTTTTATTTATATATTTCAATTCATTCACTTTGTATCCCGGCTGTAGCTTCTTCCATCTCCTCCCAGTCCCACCCACCCTCTTTCTTCTCCCCCTATGCCCTTTCCCTAGTCCACTGATAAGGGAGAATCTCCTCCCCTTCTATCTGATCCTTGCCTATCAGGTCTCATCAGGGCTGGCTGCATCATCTTCCTCTGTGGCCTGTCAAGGCTGCATCTCCAAAGGGGAGGTAATCAAACAGTAGGCCACTGGGTTCATGTCAGAGACAGCTCTTCCCCCCTCCCCCCCACTTAATAGGGAACCAACTTGGAAACTGAGCAAGGTGTCTAGGTCCTCTCCATGCTTGGTCCTTGGTATCAGTATCAGTCTCTGCAGGCCCCCTTGGGCTCAGGTTTTTTGACTCTGTTGGTCTCCTTGTGCAGTTCCTGTCTCCTCTAGTTCTTTCTATCTCCCTCTTCTTCCATAAGGTTTCCTGCACTCTGCCCAAAGTTTGGCTATGAGTCTCCATATCTCCTTCCATACCCTGATGGGTAGAGTCTTTCAGAGGCCCCTGTGGAAGGATAAAACATTTAAAACCACATTTAGCAAGGTAATATTGAACATGAATATGTAAAGCATATGTGGTTTTTAGAAGACTCAAATGTTTAACTTCTGCAGGAAAATTGTGTGTGTGTGTGTGTGTGTGTGTGTGTGTGTGTACATGAGGAGGTGCCCATGCAGGTGGAAGCCAGGTGTTAACCTCCTGTGTTATTCTTCAGGCGCTTGTTTGTTGGAGACAATGGCTCTGCTGACCTAGAACATGCCAGCCAATGTGGCTAGCTATACTAAACCCCAGGGACCTTTAGGTCTCTGCCTTCTTATTTTTTCCTAAACTTTATTTTTGTGTAGGTGCTAGGGATAAAACTCATTTCTGAATGATTGTATGGCAAGGGCAATTTGGACTGAACCATCTCTCAAGGCCCCAGATAAGATCATAATTAATAACGGATTATATGCTTTTGAAGAACTTGAGACCTGGAAGTTTAATTTTTATTGTTAACTTGATGTCAGTTAGGCTGACTTGGAAGGAAAAAAATCCTATAAGCACGCTAATCAGTATGTCACTAAGACTTAACTGAGGAAAGCTTACCTTGAATACGAGTGCTACCATTTAATGGCCTCGTTCATTGGGCTTGGAAGTAGTTGAATGACATTTATACTTTTCTACTTCTGGACTGAGAACCAGCCACTTCATGTTATTATTTATGTGTGGCCTGCCGTGATGGACTGTGATGCTCTGAATTGTGCTCAGAAATAAACCATTGTTCCTTAATAAGTTATTGTCAGGTATTTTTCACATCAACTAAAAAAGTAATTAAAATAATTAACATGGCATGCAGCTTTCCAAAATAAATACGGTGAGGAAAAAAATTAAAAATGGACAATGATTGACATAGCTATAGGAAAACGTTAAGCTGACAGTATGTGCACAATTGAAGTCTGTGAAGAATTAAGGACAGACAAGTTTCTTATTTAGCTCAGTTAATTTTAAACATAAACAATAGAACAAAACTATATTGATTCACTACAAAGTCGACTTGCTTAAAACTAGAAAAAAAAATTAAGCAGCCAAAACCGAACACACAACAACAACAACAACAAAACAAAAACAACACAAATAAATTACACATTAGGCAATCTAAGAATCTTTTCCCCTTAAGGGTATAATTTCAGAAAACAATACCATATTTCAGTACTTAAGATTAATTCAGCATCTGTTTCTCAGGAAACAATTTACAAAGTAAGGAGTATCACATGAATAAGTTTTTAAAAGTATTTTAGTTTATCATATCTACTGAAGCAGGTGATATTCAATAGGTATAAAGACATCTGCTTCCTATCCTTTTTGTCTCCAGCATATTGCCCATCACTGTTAGGCTCCATAACCCTGGTAATCACCATTAAAATAATTCAAATGATATACAGACCAAGCATAGTAAAGAAAATAGAGTTTATCATAGGAGAGAAATCTCAGTGGAGTGAGGTGGGTAATGGCCAATGAGTCCATTGTGTTAACTTGCATTTTAGGAAGGCTATTTCTAAAGTTTCCAGAACAGACAGCTTTATCTGTGAAGGTTTGAGTGTTAGTCTTGTCTAGGTGATTGACAAGTCCACTTGGATTAACTGCTAAAAAAGGGAAAAATGATATGTATTGTTCTCTACTAGAAAGCCTCTAGCTAGACTTTAATCTCATGATTTCTTTTTGGACAATTTAGAACACTGTTTCTCCATTCAGAGCCCATTGTTTTTGCCATTAATTAAAGTCCTACATTTCTGCTCCCAGTTTTGTACACACTGAATATGAGGTAGGGTTTCATCCTCAGTGACTTTTAAAACTGCTCAACAAGCTGAAAATCACTGGAGCCTTTGCAGACCAAGAAACATATAAAGTGTCAGAAGGGCGGAAGGTTGTGCAAATTCTTTTCTTCAAATTATCTTTGGGCTCTGTCTCCTTGCAGTTTGGGTTAGCCTCAAAGGCTGAAGGAATGTTTTGCAAACTTGGCCATTTGGCTAATTCTGGTGATAAAATTCACCTTTAGTTTAGTTATCAATATTAAGGAATAGACTTATGAATTCATACCTGAAGGTTTGGGAACAGGCATTAAGGACACACTTTGTTAAGTGGGCATTGTTAAGTAAATGGTGCTACAAAATTGCATATTCACACGTAGAAGAATTAACCACCATATCTTTTTCTCCCTTGTTATAAAATTCAACACAAAATGAACTGAAGACTTGAATCTGAGACCTGCAACTTTGATTCTGCTGGGAACACACAGAAGAAATGATTCAACACTTGGGAATGGGCCAGAAAGACTTTGGGTAAAGACTCAAATCACTAGGAAGCAAAAGTAATAGTCAACAGGAGGTACAAATAACATGCACAATGGGAGAAAATATTGTGACTCATACATCTCAGAGTAGACTGACATACAGATTCTGAGTCTCTAAGAAACACAAAAATCAGAAGCAAAGTACACCTTAAGTATCTTGGTGTATCCTAAAAGGCTATGGGTCTAAACAGAATTTCTAAAAAGAATACAAATGAACAAGAGCTCAATAAGATGCTGACTGTCAATAGTCATCAGGAAATGCTGAAGATAATGTTGAATAATGCTGAAAGAGGTAAAAGACCAGTGGGCAAGTAAGAAGGGACAGAGAGAGAAAAGTGGGTGAGTGGGATAAACTACAGGACGTATTTGATGAAAATCATGAAACCCCATCGTGTTTACAGTGCAAAAACCCTATCAAAATGTTTACAAAGAGCCTAGAGAGATTTCTCAGTGATTGAAAGTGATTAACGTCCTTTCAGAAGTTCAGTTTCCAAAACCCACATTGGGTGTTTTATAAAAAACAGTAACTTCATCTCCATGGGATCAGATGGACTCTTCTGGCATCTACAAGAACATACACACGTATAGCACACATATGCACACACAATGCCACACACATACATGCAGTAAATCTTAGAAAAATATCTAAAAATTTCACAATGGGGTGCAGTAGAAGGGCTCAATGAATAAAAGTGCTTGCTGCCAAGTAAGATAACCTGTGCTTAATCCCCAAAATCACATGGTGGAAGGAGAACTGATTTTTCAAAGGTTATGCTCTAGTGTCTACACATGCATTTAACATGTGCACAAAACAAGATCTATAATAATAATAGAAACAACAATGGTATTAAATTAAAATACAAAGACTAGCGTACCACTTTTGGGTGGCTTCACCCAGCAGCTTATAGAAACAGAGGTTCACAGCCAAACATTAGACAAAGCTCAGGGAGTCTCATAAAATAGTTGGAGGATAGATTGAGAGAGTGAGAGGGGTCAATGACTCCACAAGATGACCCACAGGTTCAATTGGCCTGGGCCCATAGGTGCTCACAGAGACAGAACAACCAATCAAACAACGTGCTTGGACTGTTTGTAGGCCTGCTGCACTTATGTAGAAGACTAACAGTTTGGTTTTCATCTGTATTCCCCAATAACTGGGTCAGGGCCCCTTTCTGACTCTGATACCTCTCTTTGAGTCCCATTGTCCTTAATTGGGCTGCCTTGTCTGCCCTCAGTGGGAGAGGATGTGCCTAGTTCTCCAGTGACTTACTGTGAGAAGGTGGATTACTACTCACGAGGGGGATCTCCCTGTTTTCTGAAGAGAAGAAGAGGTAAGAGTCAGGGGACAGGTGTGCAAGGGTGAGGGAGGCACTGGGAGGAGAGGAGACAAGCTGCAATCAGGTTGTAAAATGAATAAATAAATTTTATAAAAACAAAAAGTTCAAAAAAGAAGAAAAGGACATAATGAAATAACTTGTTACCACAGTGTGAATAGCAACATTAAACACTTTTATATTTGATGAGTCAATTACCACAGTCATGGAAAACCATAATGAGCTTCCTATATAAAATGAGGATTTGAGCCATCTTATGATCCAGAAATATCATGATGCTATTTGGTATATATTCAAAGTAAATCCAATCCACTATAAAATACTATTTAACCAGGAAGCAGAATAAAAACATGTCACTTAAGACTGCACTTTTAGAGCTGGAGAATCACCGTGTTAAGTGAAATATTCCAGGTACATAGAAAAATATGGCATAACCTCATTTCTATGTGAAATCTGAATCCAGTGATCTCAAGAAAGTAGAGACTATAGCAATGGTTACCAGGAAGTGAAGAGAATATGGATGGAGGGAGCTGGTCAGCTGTTGATCGGGGGGTCCTCAGTGGGTAGACTGTACTGGGAAGTTAGAGTGTCCGATCACATAGTGGGTAAGCATAGATTATAAACATGGATTGTGTATTTCCAAATTATAGGTGGAAGGGATCTGAAAGTTTTGCTATATGTAGTGATCCTCTGGTGTTTTCTCATCTGGGCTTGACACTTCGTATTTAATACTTCCCTGGAAGTTGTGGAAACCCTTATTAATGATTAATGCTGGGGGGTTAAGCAGATGTCTCTTGTGGTTAGTAGCACTTTATGCTTTTCCAGAGGACCTGAGGCTGTTTTCTAACACCTATATCAGGTAGCTCACAACGATTTGTAACTTTAGTTCAAGGGGATCCAACACCCACTTCCAGCCTCCACGAGCACCTTCACACACATCGTAGACTCTCATTCACACACACATGCATAAATAAAAATATTTTTACCACCACTAGAAAATAAAGATGTATGTTTGAACCATGTGGGTCCCTGAAGCATCCTGAGAACCAGAATGATCAGCTGACACATGGTCCACTTACTCATGGAGACAGAGTGATGATGATGATGATGATGATGATACATGTTTTTATAACATGTGATATGTGATATTTGGGTGTTTTTTTGTTGTTGGTGATGGTGGTGGTGTGGTGGTATTTCTATCTCATCTGGACTAACACATGTGTAGTTATTTGCGTGCATGTTTGGAGTTGGAGAATCACTGTGTTAAGTGAAATACACTGTGTGTTAGTACCCTCACAGATTTCATCAACCATCTTAGATTCAGGAAACCAGAGATGAGAGCCTCGTCTTCTTCAGTGTGTTATCTTCATTGTGAGGTCCTAAAGCTATGAAGTCTTAGCTTCTATGATGATAATGGAAACCACGAGTTCCACAGCTGAGCTGCCTGCTTCAGTTCTTAGACTTTAGACTTTCTACTCAGCTACAGTCACTTTGTATCCCTGTTTTGCATAAAACGAGAGTGCATTTTTATTTCCCTTTTGGGGCTGAGCTGAGGATATGTAAACACATAAATACTGAAAACACTGTGTGTCACTGAACCTTTCATGTTAAAGATAGCTAAACAGACATACAGAAGAAGACTTCCAAGGCCCAGATAAAATTCGATAAATCTGAGGCTTCGTTCTGTAATGACTGGGCAGAACTCTCTTGGCTCAGCCTCCCATTTGCCCTCCTGTTGCTGTATAAATGTAAGCTGTGGAGCTGCTGCCAGGCTTCAGTGTTCTTGTTTCAGTTGCCATAGTTCTGTCTCAATATCCTTTCTTTTTCATTTTTTTTTTCCTTCCATGAGGAACATCTAGTTGGGTAGTGAAACAGTAGTGATGAGATGTAAAGGAAAGAGGAAGGGGGTGAAAGAAAAAAAATCTCATCCTGGTCAGACATTTAGTTATTGAAACTGATTTTAATCTGGTTGTTTAAGAAGTAGTTTGGCAGTATCCAACAACAGACTTCCTTACTTTCGTTCATCCTGTGTTATTTAGTGGAGAGCTCCCTGCCTGGCAGGGAGGAGGTTTGGTCTATTTAATGTAACCAATATGGAATGACTTCTCTGTACACTTTAAAATATTAGCTATTTACTTACTTAAGTGTATCTGTGTGGGAGGTGGTGTCAGAAGAGTGCACTTGTGAGTGCAGGTACCTCAAGAGGCCAGAAGAGGCCATGGGTCCCTTGGAGCTGTAGTTATAGAAGATTGTCAGCCACCTGATGTGGATACAATAAGCTGAAATCGGGTCCTCTAGTGAAGTAAGCAGTGCTGAGCTACCTCTCTAGCTCATCTGTCCTTTTCTTTCTTTCTTTTTTTTTAATTTTTTTTCTTTATTTAGTGTTCATACAGTATTCAGCCTGCATGCCAGAAGAAGGCACCAGATCTCATTATAGATGGCTAAGAAGCCACCATGTAGTTGCTGGGAATTGAACTTAGGACCTTTGGAAGAACAGCCAGTGCTCTTAACCTCTGAGCCATCTCTCCAGCCCCCATCTGTCCTTTTCAAAAACATCACTGGTAATAACAGGTCACAAATCGAAGTGAAGAAGTGTACATGTCTATCTAAAGTAATTTCAGTTTATAACTTTGAATAATTAGTACACGCTGAGAACTATTTGTTTGCTCTAGTGTTTCAGCACTTACATATTTATTACCACAAAAGTGTGAAGGTTTTATTTTCTTAATTATAAGTAGTTCTCTGGTATGTTTGCCTATGTGTTGACAAATTTGGCTATGTTTTATGATTATTACATTTGGTTGGAAGGCACCATGAATATTTTGTTGGGAGAACTGTAAATTAGGGAATAAGATGTGCAGCCTGCTCCTTTTTGTCACCTAGTGTCTGTTGACTGGCAGTTTAATAGGAAAGTCTGGCAGAGCTTGCCCTGGATCAGGAGACCGAGTCACCTGCTCGGCTCTAACACCTAATATACAACCCCACAGAGGAGATATTTATTTGTATGTGCCTCGGTGGACAAACCTCTAAAATTTCATTTCTTTTGGTTTTGTTTTCTGCTCTTTCCTAACATGAAACTGCATATGTGCACAATGGCAAAATGTGTCCATATGGAGCAGAAATTGTGTAGACTCCCTAGAGATCCAATGCGCCTAAGAGTGATGTAAGGAAATGAGGTCAGTTGCTATGATTTTTCAATATACTCTTTCATTTCTGTGTTTAGCTTTATTAAATTCTTGTCAAAGCTAAAAACTTTAAAAATTAGGAGAAAATCATATTAATAATATGAATTATCATGATTTTGTAACACTGATATTTAGGTTTCTTTAGTTTTAGTTACCTTTTCTCCTTTTATATATTGATATTGGTAACAGTGCCCAGTTGTCATGGCTCACAATATAAAATATATTTCTGGGCTGTGCATAACTAGTCTTTCTTTAATTGAGAAAAATTAAAATGTTCCTTTTTCCTTTCAGTGTTTTCATTAGATTTTCTTTTGTCTTTCAATTAAATATGAAAATATAGTTCATCTTGAGAAACAGTAGAATTTAGATATTCTCTCAAAACTTTGTGTATGATTAACAGTTTAAGATTATTGTATTATCAAAATTTCTTTCAAATCTTCTCATTAGTTTAATAAGTACTCAGATACATAGAGACTAAATCAAATTATAAGAACTATAACTCACTTTTAATAGACACGTTGCTAGTAAAAGAAAATACAAATCAAATAGCCAATTATATCTTACTGTTTACTAGAAAGAAACTATTACCTATAATGTTACTACCCAGGAACAACCATTGTCAATTTCTCTATGTAACTCCTACTCAACACACGTGAGCATGCGTGCATGTGTGTAAGCTCCCACCCACACACACAGACACACAAATACACACCCGCAAATCCAACAAAAAGGGATCTATTCCTGTATAATCTGCAATGAAGAAGTTCTGGAAAATGCCTTTCCATAGATACTTCATAACAATTTCCACTGCTTTCTCTAGTTTTTGAAGCATAAATTGTTATAGTGTTGTCACCAACAGTAATAGTTAAAGGTACCTTGCATGTTTTAAAGGCTTTAGTAGACTAGTGATCTTATACTATGCTGAGACAGTGAGGCCTCTTTGATGTTAGGTGGGCACACTTGTCATAAGAGACAGGCATTCTTACACAGGAAGATGTATCTGAGGTAGAAGGGAATGAAGTAGATCATCTTGACACAACTCAGGATAAA
>REGO01000080.1:3528446-3564970 GCA_010120015.1 Rhombomys opimus | reverse complement strand
TTTTTTTTTTTTTCTGCATGTCCAATGCAACAGTTGATGTGTAAGGCACAATATTTAAGGTATTAGATAAGTTCTTTAAAAAAAATCTTTAACTTGAAAAGGTGTTCTAAGAGCCCAAACTATATATATTGTATAGATATATAGCAAAAGATTAATACTACTCAGATTGGAGTAAATTATTATAAAGACCAATTTTTCATGTGTACAATTAAATGAGGATTGTTTCTTTTCAAACAGGGATATCTGTTTAGGAATAAAGGTGATAATTATTCATATTTCTCTTTGAATAAGGGCAGCTGAGTATGGAAAATAAACAAGTCACATAAAACAAACTAAACCAAATAATCACAGAAACAACTTTTGCCAAATTCTGGTAAGGTTAGAATTAGGTCACAGATCCACGCTAGAGATGAAGGGATTTCAGAATAGCTTAGGTACTTGAAATAGAGCTCACGGGACTACCTTAAAGTCTGTTTGTCAGAACCAATTCTGAGTGGTTTTCATCATTTTTACTGAGAGTGGTTCATATGGCCCACCTGCAGCAAGAAAAAAAAATGCAAAACAATAGAGAGAGAGAGAGAGAAAGAGAAAGAAAGAAAGAAAGAAAGAAAGAAAGAAAGAAAGAAAGAAAGAAAGAAAGAAAGAGGAAGAGAGAGAGGATTTAAAGCAATCTGAGTTGGTTAACATGGGAGAAGCCACTGTAGAGTTCCTCTGAACACCACTTAAAACTTCAGCCTGAGCGGGGAGCAGCCTTACCAGTCCACAGAGGAAGACAATGCAACCACTCCTGATGAGACCTCATAGACTAGGATCAGAAGGAAGGGGAGGAGGACCTCCCCTATCAGTGGACTGGGGGTAGTGGCATGGGTGGAGAAGGGGGAGAGAGGGTGGGAGGGGAGAAGGGAGGGAGCTACAGGGGGTACATAGTGAATAAACTGTAATTAATAAAAATAAAAATAATAAAGAAAAACTTCAGCCTGACTTAGCTATGTAAATACCAAAAGAGTCACTGCTGTGTAGATATGCTGATTAAAATGTACTTGCTGCCTGCTGTCCATAATCACACCTAGTGCCTTCCCTGTTCTCCCCCTGGACTTGCAATACTGATAAGATCCTGTCAGTGCTGATTTTAACAAGATTAGCAAATTGTTAATCTCCTCTGTGTTCATAGCAAACAGGGCAAAGCTCAAGTCCACATTTCCTCTGTCTCTGTCAGCCAGAGTTCTTTATCATGCATCAGAACCCTGCCAGCAGAGGAAACTGCATTTACACTGATAACTGCTGCTACCAATAGAAGCATGACTGGCTTAGTTTCTGGACTCAGCATTGATAGCTTTAGCTAAGTAGTTTATAGTGGTCAAAATAACCCAAAATCACTATTTATCTTTGGGTATATTTGCACAGCTTGAAAACAAAGCTACCAAAACCAATAATTCTTTTGTCGATGGTTATGCCTCCAGAGGCAAGATTTTGACCTAGATTTCACAGGGAGACATCCTTGTCAAAATGATGAATGCAGTGATGTCGTCTGGGTCCTTTCTAACATCCTTATGCCTTGTTCTGTTTTCCCACTGTCACTTGTACATTCAATATAAGAAACCTAAAGTCTCTGGTCTCCTAATTGTGGTTATTATTAGAGTCTTAATTTCTATTCAAATCTATGCAAATATCAGTTGAAGGTAGAGTAATGTGTTATCTGCAACCACAACTATGAGGAAAAATCTGGGTGACTGAAGATGTCATTCAGTTGAAAGCTAAGAGGCTTTCTTAGCCCTCATAAAGATCTGGGTTCTACTTCTGGTAAAAGATTGGGTGTTATGGTAAACACCTCTAATCTAGAATTCAAGGTTATTCTTTTTTAATTTTTTAATTATTATCATTTATTATAATTTATTCAATTTGTATCCAGGCTGTGTCTTCCTCTTTTGTCTCCTCCCAATCCCACCCTTCCTCTCTCTTCTCCCCCTATGCCCCTCTTCTAGTCCACTGATAGGTGAGGTCTTTCTTCCCTTATATTTTACCCTATCCTATCAGGTCTGGTTGCATTATCTTCCTCTGTGACCTCACAAGGCTGCCACTGAGTTCATGCCAGAGAAAGCCCCTGCTCCCTTTATCAGGGAACCCACTTCGAGACTGACTCAATGGGCTACATCTGAGCAAGGATTTTAGGACCTCTCCATGAATTGTCATTGGTTGAGGTATCAGTCTCTGCATGGCCCCTAGGGCTCAGTTTTTTGGCTCTGTTGGTCTTCTTTTGGAGTGCCTGTCCCAGGTCTTTCAATTTTCCCCTTCTTTCATAAGATTACCTGCACTCTGCCCAAAGTTTGGCTATGAGTCTCAGCCTCTGCTTCGATAACTGAATCAGTAGAGTCTTTCAGAGGCTGTCTGTGGTAGGCTCTCAAGGTTATTCTTGAACACCCAGAAAGTTTGGCGCAAGCCTGGACTAAACAAAACCCCATCTTTAAAGCAAAGAAACAAACAAATAATTAAACAATTATTAATTTTATTTTCAAATAATTACTTAATGTGTGTATATATGTATGTGGGTACTGTACCATGGTGCAAATGGATTGCAGGGGATAATATGTGGAAACTGGTTCTTTTCTCCTTGTGGATCTCAGAAATCCAACTGAAGTGGTCAGGAGGAAAAACACATGGCTTTATCCACTTAGCCATCTCTCTGGAGTGAAGGAAACAGCATTAAATTTTTTTTAAATGGATGATTTTAAATAATGAGACTTCTAAAGAAGGAAAGAGATTCGTCTCTGAATTCTTCAAACTCTGCCAAAGCAATTTTCTATTAAAACCAGTGCTGACACCCATTACTCTCACTGGGAGAGCTTGTTATATGCTAGTCATCAAATCATCCTTTGCACTCTTCAATAAGTACTTCCGGTATTCTTATAAGGTAGACAGTCTTTATCCTTATTTTATAGCTCAGAAAATTTAAATTTGGATAAACAGCTTCCTAAATGCCGTATAGCAACAGCCTCTACATGTTTCTCCTCCTATGTTGAAATAAGTCATGTCTTAGGGTTGACAGTCATGAGGAAGAAAGTTTCCCTGAGTAGCAGAACCTTGAGATCTTGACCCAGGATTGTTCCTGATTAGCTGATTAAATCAGGCAAACATTTTAGGATTTCTTAGTTGGTATTAATTGACAAAACTGTGTAAAATGAAAAGTATGATCTTTTTTCTTATGCAATCCCGATGTATACTATAATAAATTATTGATTCAGCTGATAAGAAGTAAAAAATATTGGGCTGTCTTTCTAAATTCACACACAGAAGTGAGAAAATATTGAGAAAAACCTCATTGAGTGGGAGCAAGATCAAAATCTCTCATTTATGAGAAAACACATTTGACTCCAAGGGAGCATCACTTTGAAAGGTGTTGCTACTATAAACCCATACATTCTGAATTGTTTGGTTTCTTAACTGTTAATTGAGATGCAATTTCATTTGCATAATATAAGACTAGTATGGTAATTAACACTTTTCTTACTAATTGCCACCCAATTAACCTGCTTTCAATGTCTTTTTGGTGAGAGAGCAACATCCAAATATTACATTTGCAACCTAGTTGCTGCATAAGACTGTGATTAGCTTTTATGGTTTAAAAATTTATAATTAATGACATTGCAGCTAGACCTGGGCTTGACCTTATATCTCAAAAAAAGGTCTATTAGGTGATTATTTAATATCTAATTAAGTTTTAGCTATCTCACTAAATCAACTTAAAATGCTCCTCTTCTAATATAGGCTTAAAGTGTCACAAGAGACTCCTGAATGCTTAGGAACAGAGTCAACCTTCCTATTCCTATCCTTTTATGACTTCTTTAGGAATATCCATCTGTCATAGCTTGATTTTGATCTTAGGCATGCAAACCTCTTATTTCTCCTTTTAGAGGCAGAACTTTGACAAAGAAAAAAATCTTATCTTTGAACTGGAATTGATGATAACTTCAAGTTCTGTTTCTAGCTGAGACTGTTTATGATCTGTTCTGAGCAATTTGTTCCTAACCTCCTGCCCTTGCCTCTCTGCTATGCTCCCTAGAGAGTCCTGGCACAGAAGGAACAAGACCCTCATTCTTATTTTTCAAGCTGGATTTGGCTAGCTATATTGCAGATAGTTTAGGATTTCACTGAAAGAAGATGAGTCCTAAGCTTTTGAAATCCAGGGAGCTATCTATTATCTTACAAAATGCTGATAAGTGGTATCAGAAGATATAATCCTAAATCCCCTGTAATAGAAAAAAAAAGTAGAGATGAGAACATTGCAAAATCAAGCACACTGTTACATGTTCAAATCTAAATTATGAGGAGGATCATAGATATGAACAGTAAGCCATAACAGAAGATACTTACACTGTAACTTAACTCTCAGCCATTCTTCTCGCTCTGAACCTATTATAATGAATAATTACTTTTCTCTACAATAATAGGTTAGTATTTAGGATAACACATTTTCTTATGTGAAGTCTTATCATGTTTAATTTTAGGAATAAACACTTTGGACATTAGTGATTGATTGATCAGTTTAATACATATTTATTTAGTTTTACATACTACAGCATACTTTAAGAATGCAATGATTTAAAAACAGATACAGAAATACGGTAAACCATAAAATTGGGAATAGAGTCATTAAACAAATTATTGTCCATGAGAATAAAAGACATGTTAGTGAATCAAATGCTGGGAAGAAACTTTAGGCCTCACAGCTCTAGAAAAATATTAACTAGAAAACATGGCATTCAAGCAGAGACTGGAGGAATGATGAGGAGCCCTTTCACATGGGATGTGGTGGTTTGAGGGAGAGATGCCCCAATAAGTTTGCGTGTTTAAAAACATTTTTTCCAGTTGGAAATAGAGTGAAATTAAAAGTATTTCCTCCAATGTGTGAGAGACAGCCAAAACCTGAGGATCAACACCTCATATTCTCAGCATCTGAGGCCCAGTGTGGCTACCTCTCTCCATTGCTCCCTTCAACTGTGCTCCCTATGCTAACTCCTTTCAGGTCATAAGAACCACTCTAGATGTCCCTGTGTCACCAGTGGTTTGGTTTAGTGCTTCTTTCAGAGGTAGCACCACAGCCAACTCTCTCCATTCTGTGTATGACTCAAAGTGACTTGGGGAACAAGGAGTTTATTTTGTCTTATGTTCAAGAAGAAAAGTGTTCATCATGGCAGGAAAGCATGGCAACAAGCAGTAGGAATGGCGCTAGAGTAGGAAAATGAGAGATCACATCTGCAACAAAAAAATGGAAGGAGAAAGCAAACTGGAAGTAAGGAGAGACAATGAAAACCTCAGGTCTTCCACCTCTGACAGGAAAACAGTGAACAGTACTGCTTCCTGTCATGTCTAACCCTGTTGACTAACTTTGTGAGGGGCCTCCAAGACTGTGGAAGGCAGTAAAAGCCATGTCATAACTGTAGTTACAAAAGCAAGATCAGAGAAAGCCAAGAGGGATACTTTCAGATATAGCTGAGATAATTAAAGTGTAAGCTGGAAACAACCCAGATACCCCTCCGCTGAGGAGTGGATACAGAAATTGAGGTACATCTACACAATCGAATATTACTCAGCAATAAAAAAACAAGGAAATCATGAAATTTGCAGGTAAATGGTGGGAACTGGAAAAGATCATCCTGAGTGAGGTATCCCAGAAGCAGAAAGACACACACAATATATACTCACTCATATGTGGATATTAGACATATAATATAGGATAAACCTACTAAAATCTGTACCTACAGAAACTAATCAAGAGGAGGACTCTGGCTAAAATGTTCAATCCCAGTTTAGAAAGGCAAAAAAGATGGACATCAAGGAGAAAATAGGGAACAGGAAAGGAGCCTGCCACAGAGGGCCTCTGAAAGACTCTACCCTGCAGGGTATCAAAGCAGTTGCTAAGACTAATGGCCAACATTTTGGCAGAGTGCATGGAATCTTATGAAAGAAGTGGGAAATAGTAAGACCTGGAGAGAACAGGAGGTCCACAAGGAGAGCAACAGAACCAAAAAATCTGGGCACAGGGGTCTTTCCTGAGACTGATACTCCAACCAAGTACTATGCATGCAGATACCCTAGTACTCCTGCACAGATATAGCCCAAGGCAGTTCAGTGTCCAAGTGGGTTCCATAGTAATGGGAACAGGGACTGTCTATGACATGAACTGATTGGCCTGGTCTTTGGTCACCTCCTCCTGAGGGAGGAGCAGCCTTACCAGGCCACAGAGGAAGACAATACAGCCACTCCTGATGAGATCTGATAGACTAACATCAGAAGGAAAGACCTCCCTTATCAGTGGACTTGGGGAGGGGCATGCATGGAGAAGAGGGAGGGAGGTGAGATTAGGAAAGGAGTTGGGAGGGAGCTACAGGGAGGATCCAAAGTGAATAAAGTATAATTAATATTTTTTAAAGATGGTAAATAAAATTTAAAAAAAGAAAAAAGTGTATCGTATAGATTTGCTTGTGAAAAAAGAGCTGGGAAATCTATAGAAATATTTGTCACTGTTATTTGAAATAGTACCACAAACACTAAAGATGGACAAAAATGAGAAAAAGAGAGGAGGAAGGAGAAAGAAAGGGAAGAAAAGCAGTGAGTAACTTACTCTGGAACCAGTAATTATGATTTCACAGTTAATTATAATTTCTATTTTCAAAAACCTTTCCAATAAATTGTATTTACTCATCACAATAGCTTCATGAGTGGCTGAGTGTCATGTCTCTACCCTTGGTTGAGAAATAAGTAAAACCACCTCTGTATTTGAGTAAGTACTTTATGTACTCTAAGCTGTGAAGTTTATGTAAAATGACCCACTATTTAGTGATTGGATTGGGCCTCAATGCAGAAGCCAATCAGCATCTCTCCTCCTATCCACTCTCCACAGTAACAAGCCAATGAATGGTTTTATAAGTTAGCAAATGTCACTGAACATATATTTTCTGAGAGTGGACTATTTTTCTTTTTTCATGAAAGAGAGAGACAGGGAGAAGGGGACAGAAATGAGAAGCGAGAGAAAGGGAGAGAGAGAGAAAGAAAGAGAGAGAGAGAGCAGTAGCATGAGTGAGGATTCTTGGGTTCCCCTAGAGGAGGTTCTCCTTGTGGAAGATGTAGAGGGTCATTGTGAGCTTGCATAGAGTTTAGGCAGCATGCAGCAACTGTTAAGGAAGAATTTGTTGGCGCTGCAGGGAAATCAACATATGGAAATTGAAAGCCAAGTTGAAATACTGAAGGCAGCATGGGAGAGAAACTTGGTCTCTAGCTACAGTGTTTGAAATGCTGCTTGAATTTTGCCTGGATCCTGGGTTACCTGAGGACTTTGCAGTTCTGTAAGCCAGTGGCTTTTCTTAGTGTTTACGCAGTTTCTCTTGGGTCTCCTTTCATTTTCCCCTCAAAAGAGACAGAGGCAATAGACAGTTACAGTGCTAACCGATCCTTAGAAGCAGCGCAAGGGACAGAAACAACAAGTCTCATAATAACAACAGATGTTGATTGTTCCTCTCTCTCTCTCTCTCTAGTTCAAGAATTTTAGAAATCATCAATCTGGGTCTGGTGTGGTGCTCTGGTCAGAAAACTGCCTTCCTTCTGCTTCTGTTCCACCATGCTAAATTCCCATTCTCGAGAATAACTCATGGTCTAAGGTGTGCTGCAGTCAGCACAGCTGAGGTCATCACAGGCACCTGAAAAAGAGGGCCATTGTAGGCAGAGACACATGACTCTGTGTTCACTTCAAGAATGAGCAATTTTTCTTCTTTCCCACTGCTGCTTATGCATTGTTTGCCACAGGCAGTGTTGCAAGCAGAGTTTGCTCAAACAGTATTTTCCTCACTGTTGTTTTAATAGGCATTATCCATTATATATTCACAAATTTTGCTCTTACAATGATACTAGGAGTTGGGTAAAGTGTAATGTCACTGTTTCACAGATGAAGAAAATAAAGTTTGGCGAATAGTGCAGCTTGCAGTAGAGCTAAGCCCAGTTCTTCTGATTTCCTCTTTAATGCTCATTCTGTTGGAGAAGTGCTTCTCAGAGATGATGGCTTATCTTCCTTGCCAACTTGACTAGTTTCAAAATCATCCCAGAGACTAGGAAGGTACACCTCTGAGATACTTCTGTGAGGATGGTTCCAGGATGAATTAACTGAAACAAAAGCACCAAGCCTGAACATGCATAAAGATAGTAAATGTTAAGTATCATAAGTGACAGGATAGTTTTCTTGGAGAGGGGCATGGGAGGAAGTGAGGAAGGGACGGTGAGACCGGGAGAGAATGAGGGAGGTGGCTACAGCTGGAATACAAACTGAATAAACTGTAATTAATATAAAAAATAAAAATTTAATTTAAAAAAGTTTTCCATAATGAGATTGGAATAAGGCCAAGGTTAAGAGACTCTGTGTCACAATTTCCTACTAGCGTGAATGCAGAAAATTTACCTCAGCTTCCTTCATGAATAAGAAGTGTGGCGTGGCAGGCATATGAGTCCATGGAGTGGCCCTGCCACTCCCAGTCTATTATCCTTGGTATTTTTCCTTGTGTTCCGGACACCTAGATTAGCATTTTTGTAATTAGGAACAGCCTGGCTTTTACAACCCTTGTAGCTGATGACATAGTGGGTAAGGCACTGGTAAAATGTATACCAGTGGTTCTCAGCTTTTCTTTTTGAAAATAATTATATGTTTTTAATTTATATATTCCCTTTACATCCTGATGGTAGCCCCCTCTCTTCTCTCCCCCGATTCCTATCCTCCCAGCTTCCTCCATCTCCCCTCTTCCCTTCTCAGTAAAGGGGAGTTCCGTTCTACTCAACCTTCTTAATGCTTTGTATAGTTCCTCAAGGTGTGGTGAACCCCAACCATAACATTATTTTGTTCCTACTTCCTAACTATATTTTTGTTACTGTTATGAATTGTAATGTGAATATCTGTGTTTTCTCATGCTCTTAGTAGACCCATGTGAAAGGGTTGTTCTACCCTCAATGGAGTCGCTGCCCCAACATTTGAAAACCACTGTTTTATATTGAAAGGATAACTCTGAACCCAATTAACCATGTAAGCTTTGGGTTAGTCCTAGACTTAACAATAATTATAACATTTATTACCTCACAGGGTATCATGTAGAGTCAACCAGATAGAGCGTGCAAAACAGGTGATTCATGGTATGCTCTTGATAAAAGAGGTTGTTTTGTTATTCACTAATCTAACTTTGTTCTATTTAGGAAAACATAGAATTGAACATTTGTCCTTTACCATATGACTAACTGAGTTATGATTATATCCCTGTTCTCAGGACTTCCCTACCTCATCT
Organism: Rhombomys opimus; assembly: GCA_010120015.1. Lineage (NCBI taxonomy): Eukaryota > Metazoa > Chordata > Mammalia > Rodentia > Muridae > Rhombomys > Rhombomys opimus. The sequence continues at coordinate 3,555,656 of REGO01000080.1, read as the reverse complement.
CTACCAGGTGTATAAGTAAGAAATATTGCAATATTGTTCTAGTGCCACAAGAAGGACGTTTTTAACTTTAAAAAATTGCTGGAAGTGATAAATATTGTTTAACATCTTAGGAGTGCCTGCATATATGAATGAGCTCTGATAAATTTCTGTAATTCTTTTTTGCTTTTGGAAATTGAGAATCTTACTGTGCCCAGTACAAGATTTTCCCTTAAAGCAGAGACCTAAGGGCTTCCTGCTTTCAAGGTTCTTATTTAACACATCAATGCATTGTGAAGGTCTGCCTTAAATCATTTGCAGTTATAAACAAAGATAAAATGATTGGTGAATATATACACTTAATTGAAACTGCCACTCTGACTTACTCCTGACCTTGGAGTGTGAGCTGAGAATAGGTTTACAAAGCAGGTGTCCCTGAAGTCAAGATACTGTATGGAAAGAAGCAGAGAGAACTGGAATTTTTGGCATTTGAAGGAGATGAGAGTTGATGTTCACTACAGATGAAGAGTATTCCTGGGGGAATAGCAATGACAGTCAGAAGATGTACTGTCAGACATTCTCTGTCAGGGGCTGGGGACACAGCTAAGCTGGTAATTTACCTGCCTTCCAAACTTAAAAAGTGTCAGGTATGTTGATAAGGATTTTCAGTCCCAGTGTTGAAGAGGCAGAGTCAAGAAGATCCATGGAGTTTGTTAGCCCATTATCCTAGTCTATGTGGGGAGTTCTGCATCAGTGAGACACAGTGCCTCAAAAAGCAGACAGTATCAACTGCCATAAGAAAAACTTATTGAAAAAGAAAAACTGGTGACCTCTTCAGGCACTAACACATGAGAATATTCATCTACTCACTCACACTAAAACATGTGCTCGTTCTCATACATATCACATAGATACTCAAAAATATAGTTTTACAGGTTGAGTTGATAAATGACCAAACAGAAACAATATACTGAAAGTGCGGAGCTGATGAGAGAGGAGAGAAGGGGAGAAGGGACCTGTAGGAAAGGGAAAGGGGATGGTATGGAGGACAGCTGAATAGAGGAGAGAGAAGACTAGAGGAGAGGAGAGGGAGAGATGGGTGAGAATTGGGTGGAAGAGAAGAGGACAGCAGAGAGAGGAGAGATGTGGGGAGAATGAATGAATCACGTCTGGAAAACAGTCTTGTGTGGAAGTGATATGACTAATGCCCAGTGCGTATTATATACCTTCATGATATAATACTTAGATTATCTAATTGACAGTGAGATTAGAGAGGATGGGCTGATAGAGAGTTGCACTCAGGGGTAAATATTGAGCATCTAGGCATCCAAGATAGTATAGGCTGAGCATTGTGGATAGAAAGAGGAATAGAGGAATATTGTTGCTGCCTCTACATGAGTGCAGAGCACACACAGACATAGAAGCACAAATACTCACAACACTCACACATATATGCATGCACATGTGTGCACTGTGCACTCATTCATCAAGAAATAAAGTTGTGAAGAAATATTTTAACAAGCAAATACAAGGGTCTCTGGGCATGTTTGTGTATGGTGCTCTACCATAGATTCCACAACGTTGGATACAGGGGTTCGTAAGTTCTTTTTCTACAGTCAGGATATTAGCTCCAAAGTCGACAGTTCTCTTAATAATTGTACCATACTGGTTAACCTCAAGATGTTTCACCTTGATAAGCTAATGGAATTCCAACAGATTTCAGGTTCTCTCTTTCTTTCTTTCTTTCATGTGTGTGGGCATGTGTACACACATGCGTATGTGTATGTGTGCATATGTATTTTGTGAATGTGTCTAAGTGTATGTGTGTGTGTATTGCTTATGTGCATAAGTGTTTGTGTGTATATAAAGGCCAGAAGTTGACATTGCCTGTCTTTTTCCCTACTGCTCTCCATCTTATTTTTTGAGACAGGGTCTTTTCAGTAAACTGCACGCTCACCATTTAGGGAGATTGGCAGGCCAGTGAATCCCTATGATCTATCTTTCTCCATCTCACTGACAGATGCTCGTGTCTGGATTTTATCTGGGTATTGATGATCCAAACTCAGATCTCCAGGTTTCCACAGAAAACTGTTTATCTACTGAGCCATCTCCCCATCCTCTAAAGTTTTCTGCTTTCTTTTCCTTTTTTTTTAATATTAGTGTTTCAAAATCTCAATGGACTTTCTAAACCCTCTTCTCTAGTGGCACCCAGTCACACTTGAATCTCCAGGAGTCCCTTTGTTTTTAGGCTTCATCTAAAGCTGTTTCCACTTGTTTCTTCCATTCACAAGGAAAAAAAGGCCCACCTAGCATCACCACTTACACTCAAAGCTTCCTTCAGGAGCCACACAGGGAAGGCTACTTTTGATCATTTTCACAGTGGTTGATGTGATTAAATGATGAGAATTTTACAGAACAGTCAAAGAAGGTATTATTCAAGCCGTTAATCGGCTTCCAAGAATGACAGTGACTCTTCATGTATGCTCATGTGAACACTGATTTAATTTTTAGTTAGAAGGCACCATGCTTAATTGCTGAGGATATCCACCTTTAAGTATTAAATATTTAGAAACATTACTAAAAATTGGCCAAATAATCTATCATAACTGTATTCTGTTATGTGAACTTTAATACTGTGTCATTAAATCAAATTCAAAATTCAAAGTCCTGATAAGTTTTCATTTTAAAACTGAACAAAGATAATATCTACTTGAATTAGCATTGGGGGCCCCTTTGAACAATGTTTAATTACTCTTAATGTCACTCTTGCTGAAGGCTTCCTTTCATCTTCTTGAGAGTTTTCAGTGAGACTCACCACAAAATGCTTTCACCCCTTTCATTGGAAATGGGTGTTAGGTTTTCCTCATAAAGTCTTGCTTCATGCTTCTAATTTCTACTCATTTCTTTTTCTGTTCATGTAGCCTCTTTGGATATTGCTTACTCTATGCTTATTTTTACTGGGAAAGATAAAACTTCTGAACACAAATCTCTCAGAAACTAGGTTGAAAGACATTTCTTCACTTAAGGTTGGGAAGCTTTTAGCGGGAAGAATCTTTGAAGTTTTTGAGTCTAGACTGTCTTCTGATCCAGTAACCTGCAGAGAAAGGTCAGGTTAGCATCTCAGTACAAATGTCAGCTTAGGATTCAAATCACCTGGCAAGAATCAGTTGAAAAATTTGTAACATGAAGGAAACGAATAAAATAGTATGCAAATGATAATATAAGAGATTACTGGGGGCATTGATCTAGTTTACAAGATGGAGACACTAAGCCACAGGCAGGCTTCAACAGGTAGCAGGAGTCTCTGGCTTTGTGAAAGGATGGGGAAGGGGAAGGGGCCCTCATCCCCTCTGACACACTGAGATGCCTTTGTAGGTAGCACGTCCTCCCGTTTGTGTTCACAAGGAATGCAAGGTATTATTAGCCTTTATTCACCTTGGAAAACATCAAAGGCTGCAAATCAAAGTGATTTGTCAAAAATAAAAGTGAATTTGCTTGGCAGGGAGGAGTTTTGGAATGGGGGTGGAGGGATGGTTGAGCTCCAAGATGAAGGATGGAAGCACAGAAGTATAGTCCCTGTCAAATCAGTGCTCTGGTGGCCTCATACAGAAACCAGCCACAACTCTGTTACACGGACATAGCCCCTGGGGGTGTGTGTCTAGTTAGCTCTTTACTTGACTTACAAAGAGAAATTTCTAGATTGAAGGGTGCTTCAATTTGTTACCCAATGAGATACAAGGGCGGCAGCAAGCAAACCCTGAGGAAACATTAAGGAGAGTGCAATCTTGATATTACAGGAGAAATAAGGCTCCTCTATCGGGACCCTCATTATTAACAGAATTTAAGATTGGACTCAACTGTAAGCTCAAGAATTTTTTTTTTAGCATGTAAAAAAGAAATCCTCAAACCAAACAAGCTGTAAATCTCAGCCGCTACACAGAGAAGAATGGAAGACAGAAGGAAAAAACCATGCAGTTTAAGCTGGCACAGAGATCTTACAAATAACCACATGATAGTGAAATGAGCTTCACAGGCAGAGTAGGGAGACCAAATTATTGGAGAAGCCCAAGGTATAGAGGAGGCATAACTAAGAAATTAAAAAAAAAAAAGATTATCATTTCTGGAGGAAAACATATAAAGACCCATGGTTGCAAGTCAGGTAGTTACTACACTAGATATAGTGATTCTGGGAAGGATGACAGTTTTTAATTATAGGACTATTTTTTCTTGCTTCTCTTTGGGATTGTTTAAGGTGAGTCTCTTTTTCTATGAGTGGACTCTTTAGGTAGGTGACTGATACAACCAAACAGTATGCTTAGGATGCATACTGTACTCAGGATTGCAGTTCTATTGTCTTGGGAAGAAGCTCTTTTATCCTTACTGGGCTTTTATTGTTACTCTAATATTTGGATGAGATTCTGCTTAGGGCAGAAACTCTGTGGCTACTCTAGAGCTGTTGGAGGTCTCCCCGTTGTTAGGCTATGATTGGATCTGGTTGTGCTTATGTGGAATGTTTGTACATGTTGTCTGTGCATCTTTGAATCCTCAGAATTCCTCTTGTGGTCAAGAGAAATATTTTTACCATTCAAGAATCCCATCATTGACCATTGCAATCATTTTCTCCATCTGAAGCAATAATTTTATTTTATAAAAGACTCAACTACTATTCAGCTAGCATTCTAACATTTCATTGGCCAAAAATAATAATTATAAAAATAAATAAAATAATAAAGAAAGAAATAAAAAGAAAAAAATAAAATGAAACATGGCCTGCTTAGAATACATGTTCATTTGTTATTGTTGTTTGTTTTTTCGTTGCTCTACCAAATATCTGCCAAAAGCAACTTAATGGATGGAAGGCTTATGTCGGCTCATAGTTTGTGGGCATAGTCCATCATGGTGTGGAAATCATTACAACAGAAGCTTGACATGATTGCTCACATCAAGCCCAGAGCCAGGAAGCAGATGAGTTCTAATGCTCAGTTCCTTTTCTCTTGCAGAAATCTAGATTTCTAAATGCGGTAGCAGCCACACTCAGAATGGGTCTTCCCACATCAGTTATTAATCTCACAGGCATGCCCTTAAGCTTGTCTGCCAAATGACTCTAGATCCTCTCAACCTGATGTTACTGATTATCAAAGTTTTCATTCACATGTTGAGTGGATTATTTGTTGAATATCTTTTGTTACAAGTATGAACAGCTTTTTCCTTATGTGAGAGTCCTACTGTTTACAAATCAGAGTATTGAATACAAGCAAAGGAACTTGCAAAACACAGAGTGTTATTTGGAGCCTGAGAGTCTCATAAGAACAGATAATCCATTTTTATTCAACAGGGGATTTTCGAGTGTTATAGAGGCAATAAAGGCCCACTAAGGAAAAACTCCTGTCCAGAGGATAGAATTTCTGGCTTGGGTTGAGACTACTTCAGCTGGATGGGCCAATCACCTGACCAAAAGACCACTCCTAGGAAGGCAGGCTCACTTTGAGCCATGCTGACTATTGGCAAAGTAATTGGTCCTTTTAACAAGAGCGTATGTTTTTGCTTTCCAGCACACTTGCCACTAAAAGAGCAGTTCACCTGGGCACAAGCATGGCACTTCATAACTCTGTCAGTAAATTAGTCATCAGAATGAAATTCCTTTTCTTCTTCCCATCTCTTTCCAAAGCATGTTTTTTTCACTAACACATCAGGCTTCTCTAGCATGTGGACTTGTTATTCTTTCTCTGAAGCTTCCCTCACCATCATGTGACTGCTTGTCAGTCATGCTTCTGATCACCATTCCAGATCAATGGGCATAACTCTTTCTTGTCTTGTTCTTTTCCTTCTACAGACAGCTGCTAAGATTTATCGTTTGCCTGTCCTGAGAATCTTTCTTTGTAAATTCCACTAAAACTGTCCTTGAGATTCTGTTTAAGAATCTAAGATTCTATTCTTAAATTCATATGAATGAATTCATAAGAAAAACCTGATTTTACCATATATCATCTGTCAACCATGAAGGGACTCTAACTAGTTGTTTGTTTGTTTGTTTTTGTTTTTTAAGATTACATAGAGGTGCTTATTACCACAGTGTGTTATTCCTATGATCCTTGTGATTCTACCACAGTTCTAAAACTTCTAAACAACCCTTTATCAACAATGAGGAGGCAGATTTATTCTCAAAGGAAGTAGGTGAGGAAATAAGTATTATGGGTTTTAAAATTTTGCTCTTTGTAATAGATTTTCTTGACATTCTCAAATACTTGGACCGTCCTTGATCAACATGATTGCTTTGGATTGATTCCTTATTGGTGTCCTCAGCCCTGTAGTGCTATTGCAGGTGAGTATAAGTAAGACTCTGGGTTCTGGGTCCCAAACCCTATCACTCTGTTCAAGCAGCTGAGTTGTTGTTGTCTGCTTTGATATCTCCATGATGTTGATCGCATGGTCTGCAGAGGCCTCTTGTCTTCCTGTCAGTGTGCTCGCTGAGGTATAGCCTTTTATAATTGACAATCAGTGCTTCCCACTCTGCTTCTGTTGTGTTTCTTTGTCAGACAAGGAACTTCCACTTGCCCCCATTAATGTGTCACATCATCCAATACCTGGAAAACGTTGAACCTACAATTATAGCAATGGCTACTCTGCTTACTGCCATTTTGTCTTTGTCAAACATTTTCTTTTTCAACAATATTAATATGATCAACCATTAAAGTACATCTCCAATATAAAGATGTTTATTAACCCATTAAACAGTCCCTACCTAGTCTGTTGTTGAAATTACTTATGATTCAAATTAAAGATACTTGTGTCTTCAACTTTTCTACAGACTAAAAGAAAAGGTTTTTACAACTGTCTGGCTAAATCTCAAATATTTGTGTATACAGAAATGTCCTATCAATGTCCTTATGTTTTAAAAGTAAATATTGTTGTCAATTCTAATTTTCTTTAAGTAAATTTAAGCATCCCTCCTTGCTCCTACATGCTACTTTTCTTCTTTGGGTCTGTGAATTGTTTATCTTGTACTATATAGCTAAAATCCCCTTGTAAGTAAATACATACAATATGTGTCTTACTTGGTCAGATTTACCTCGCTCAGGATGATCTTCTCTAGTTCCATCCATTTGCCTGAAAATTTCAAGATTCCCTTGTTTTTAACAGCTGAATAGTATTCCACTGTGTAAATGAACCAAAATTTCTTCATCTATTCTTTGGTTGAGGGGTATCTAGGTTGTTTACAAATTCTGGCTATTATGAATAAAGCTGCTATGAATATAACTGAGCAAGTGTCCTTGAGGTATGGTAAAATATCATTTTGGTATATGCCCAGGAGTGGTATAGTTGGGTCTCGAGGTAGAGATATTCCTAATTTTCTGAGAAACATCCAGACTGATTTCCAAAATGGTTGTACAAGTTTCCACTCCCAGCAGCAAAGGAGGAGTGTTCCCTTTCAACAGATCCTCACCAGAATGTGCTGTCACTTGTGTTTTTGACCTTAGACATTCTGTCTGGTGTAACATGGAATCTCAGTGTCCTTTTGATATGTATTTCCCTGATAATGTCATTGAATATTTTCCGTAAGTGCTTCTAGAGCATCAGAGATTCCTTTCTTGAGTATTCTTTGTTTAGCTCTATACCCTATTTTTGATTGGATTATTTTATTTGTTAGTATTTAGTTTCTTGAGCTCTTTATATATACTGGATATTAGTCCTTTGCAAGATGTAGGATTGGTGAAGATCTTTCCCCAGTCTGTAGACTGCCATTTCATTCTATTGTCAGTGTTCTTTGCTTTACAGAAGTGTTTCAGTTTCAACAGTTAAAATTTATTAATTGTTAATCTTAAAAGTCTGAGCTGCTGGTGTTCTATTCAGGAAGTTGTCTCCTGTGCCAATGAGTTCATGGTTCTTCTCCACTTTCTTTCCTAATAGACTTAGCGTATCTGTATTTATGTTTTGGACTTTGAACCACTTTGAGTTTTGTGTAGGGTGATAAATATAGATCTATTCCCATTTTTCTACATGTAGACTCCAGTTACAGCAGCGACATTAAATTCACGTGCTGTTAGCAATAGCTTGGACAAAATTTTTCAAAATAGTGATCTATACAATCACACATTGAGTTCTGTACTCCCAAGAACCTAGTGTTCTGATATTCATCTATTATATTTATTGTTTTTTAGTTGTTTTTGTCTTTTCTTACTTCTTAGTTCAGAGTAAAGTCATGAATTAGAATGGTTTGTAATGTTGGTATAATCTGAACTCAGAAATGTGAATTTGCTTTTTCCCAGTATGTTATTTTGCTATGCAAAGATATGAGTTTTTGCTGGAGGAATATGTATGTTAGCACAGGTGTTGAGAGCTTAAGGCTTTGCCTACTTCCAGTTTGCTCTCTTTGACTCATGCTTGTAATTCAACATGTGAGCTCTTAGCTACCTGTTCCTACTGCCATGCATGCTACTTGCCTCCCTGCTATAACAAATTCCCATTCTTCTAGAACCATAAGCCAAAACACACTCTTTCTTCTATTTAGTGCATTGACCATGGCAGTTTACCCCAGAAACAAGGAAATGACTAATACAGACTAATATAACTGTTCAAGCTGCCTTCGAACTCTTGAACTCTTGTGTCGAATCCTACTTCCAATCTCTAAGACTTGGACCCTGAAGATTCTATGCTACTACTCTTCCTCCTTTTTTTTCATATTCCAAAGGTGTCAAGCGCTTTACAATTTAAGAGAAAAAAGTTAGCAAGTTCCTCTCTACCTCTGTGTGTGTGTTTATATATATGACTGTGAATGTAGATGTCACAGGTGTGGGTGTCAGAGGACAACATTGGGTGCGTTAGTCCTCGCCTTCCATCCTGTTTGAGACAAATTCTCTTTTTTTGCTGTTGTTTATTCCAGGCTAGATGACCTATGAGCTTCCCTGGATTCTCTTTTCTTTGCCTCCCAAACGCAGAGGCACTATAGTTGCATACAAGCATGGGTTACCACATATGACTTCATGTTAGTTCTGGGAGATTCAAATCACTACTCAGGATTGTTTGGCTGCTTTAACCTCCGACCGACCTCTCCAACATTACTATTGACATCCCTTCTGAGCTCATTCAAACTCTTAATCTTCTTTGTTGGGAAATTTTCACTGACAAACCTGACTGCGGTCAACATTATTATGTTCTCCAATTTTGTTCTTTCTATCATGGAAGTACAATTTTGTCTGAGTCAATGTGCTGCTCTTATGGATTGGCTACCTAAGTTATTGATAAGTACACCATTGGAAAGGTTAATGTAATTCTGAGAGAAGCCAGTTAATTCCTAAAAAAGTGAGCTATGACAAAACTACAAGGTGGTCCTCTGAGTTCTTCTTGTTCAATATTTTTCTACGTGAATGCTTGCCTTTATCATATGGATTGTAACACTGTCATATCCGTGTTTTCATATAGCAAAAAGGTTCTCTCCATAGTTCTAGTTGGAGTGATGTCCAATGTGGGACATTCAGGCATGAGCTGAAAAAAAAATCCCTTTACTTTATAATACAGTTCTTCTTCAAGTTAAAACCTGAACTCTCTAAACCTTGAGGTTTTTCTTGTGTTTACGATCTGACACACTGTGGTCAAGTGATAATATTTTTAAGGTTAAATAATAAAATAAATAAGCAAATGTTTAAAATGTATATAGAAATAAAGCATGGAAGTAGACGAGAAACTGAAGGGATGGAAAGGATCTATGTAGATGATAATTGAGGAGTAGAAGAAGGTAATGAGCGTAGGGAGGGAAAGAACCATTGAATGGCTTCTCATGCATATAGAATTTAGATTTAACTATGTAGATTACTTGAAAGCACAAAGAGACTGTTCAACAGGAGAAATAACAGTGGGATAGAAAATAAGTTTTATAAGAGACAAAAAGGAAGAAAGTACAACGTAAGTGCATAAAATGTCTTGAAAACATTTTATCTGCTAAATACAATTAATACAAATAAAAACATGAATAAGTAGAAAGCTGTAACCATAGGTATATCTAAAGGCTTTCATATTCTCAGAAACAGTCTATTGAGTAGTGTTAAAATTCAAAACTTAATAGAAGCGTTTGTGTTTTCAAACAGTTTGTGAATGAATCAAGACAGCACAGCCTACCCACAAGGCTTTCCATTTGCAATATAGTAGTTGTTGTGTTCCTAGAGTCATTAAAAAGCAGAGACCACTGAGGATTTCTCTGCTAGGGAACTGTTTCAGAAAAAAAAAGTGTTATAACCTATGTTTTAAATAAAGACAAAAATGTACATTCTAGAGGAACAGTATAGGGAAACTGGGAAACTCTTTGCAAATGATACTGTGTGTGTATGAGAGAGAGAGAAAGAGAGAGAGAGAGAGAGAGAGAGAGAGAGAGAGAGAGAGAGAGAGACTCAGTAAGAGCTTAGGAATGAGAGCTTCTCTGAGCCAAAGAACTATTTCTGATAATTTCTCTTAATCTCACAAACATTGCTTTGAGACCCTAAGAAATATCATTAATATCTCAGTTTGTACATCACCTCCACCTTTACAAGTAATACCTAGACAAACTTAAGTTTTCTCTCTCTCTCTCTCTTTTCTTTTTTTTCATGCTGGAGTGTGAGTGTACAATTGTCTTTTGGGAACATCAGTTTCACTTCGACATTCCAAACAGCTACATGCATAACCCAGACTTTACTTTTCAAAGCTTTTGATTATAAGGCAGTCCAGAAATTCCTTAGCATTTCTTTTTACAGATTGCTTATTCTTTGCATTTTTATGAAAAAAAATCATAATAATGGTAATTTAGATTGGTTTGTCCACCTAGTGAGAAGTTGTGACTGAGTTCCATTTGGTTCTTTGTCATTAAGCAGTTTTGACCTACTTTGAAGAATTGAATTTTTTCTCAGAAGCACTGATTGTTTATCTTAATTGTCTGTGATGGATTAGATTTTGAGTCTCCTGGGAAGGAGTGATTGCTCAGCCCACTTAAAATTATAAATCACAATATGGAATGGCTAGCTTCAGAGTTGAGGAGAGCTAATAACTGAGGGTTTTGTTGTGATATATCAGTTAATAACTGAGAAATCTCAAAAGGCTTCTTGAAATATGTTTATGCACAGTGCTTTGTAGTTTTGGTTCAAATGAACATCACACTAGCTTAAATTTGAACACTTAATGATGCTCACAGTAGATTTTTTTATACTTCATATTTGAGTAAGCAGAACAACAGCAAAATTTTCAGTGTTTTTACAGTGAACACTGTAATTACAGCCTATTACCTATGTATATAAATGCTACATAAAATATGTGTTAGCTAGGCACATGTGCATGCACGCACCACCCCCACACACATAATCACCTGACTGTTGTCTCAAAACTCAGTGTATTATTTTGTTTTATAACCAGCTTATATCAGTTTGTGCTTTACTTCACATGTTTGGGCCAACTACGTGACTAATACATGGAACAAATAACTACCTATGCCTTGGGTCAAAAATAAGGAGGGCTAGGGAAATGCCACAGTAGTTGAAAACTCTTCCTGCTCAATCAAAAAGGCCATAGTTTAGATCCCAGCCCTCAAGTAAAAGCTGAAAATTATCCTGTCAATGACTGTAACCCCAGCACTGAGCCAGGCAAAGATAGATGGACTACACAAAGATTAATTGCTGCCAACCTAGATAAAATGGGATTTAGAAAGAGACTCTGACTCCAGAGGAACAGGAAAGGAGTGGTATAGGAAGACACCCAACGACCTCCTCTGTCTTTACACAAGATGTAAAAGCAAGTGGACATGCACGCAGGAACACATGTAAAGTACTCATACATTTTACACACACATGCTCTCCACACACATGTACCCATGCAGAAACTATGCCATAGTCTGCATTGTTCAAACCCTGATACGTAGTGGGAGTCTGTGCTTAAAGGCAATGAACTAGTTAATAGGACAGAGCTATTTAAAGTAGCGCCATATTTTCACCTGCAGCATGGACATTATTGGTTGCACTTAGTTATTTGCCTTCAGATTTTGCCAAGTTATAGATCTTATTGAATATTCAAATTAAATTTAAATATTAAAAACATGTCAACATTCCTTTAAAATGTATGAACTGGAGAATGAGAAAATACATCTTTGATTTTTGTTTTCTGTTTCCTTTTTTTTTTTTAAATTCCAGATATAAGGCAAGTTGGGATTTATCATGGGGCTCTGTTCTTAACAGTTTGTCTTTTGGAAAGAGTGTAACTTCTGTGTACCACATTAAGCTCTTGCACAGTCCAGGGCTGTGCACACTAGGAAAGCCAATTAGTGCCTCTCACAGTGGCCCATGAAAAGGAGCTCATGGGAAGGCCTGCCAGACACATCCCTGCAGGACTCTGCTGGATTTCCCCCAGTAATCTGGACCACAGACTTGAGAGAAGTGACTACAGTCTACACTTTCATTTCAGAGTTCAGCTTCCCTAATTGTGCCATCAGGAGGAATCTTGGAAGCGTGAGGCAAACAGGAGGCCAATGTGAAGGGTAGCTGATTAATTTCTGAACGTTCAATGAGTTCATTTCACAACTGGTGTTCTTCTTGATACAAAAGTGTGGAGGAGCAGACTGATTTCCATGAGCAGATACAATCTTTCTCGAAACTCACAGAGCCCTAGGTGCCACAGGAGAGAGTGCCATTCTCATTACTTAGAATTTCATTTACAGTGTAAATTAATCTGGGCAAGGCTAGGCAGTCTTTGCCCTTCTATCAGAGAAGATTATTAAGTGTGGATGCATTCAAGGGATTTTAGGGGTTGGAGGGGACAGTTATCACAGAAGAGAGGAATAAGAGAAATTTAGTCAGGGGAAATACCCTTCCACTAACATTTAAATGAACACTAATATTTTCTGTCATATCAATTGTGTTCTTTTTCCAGAGTAACCTTAATTTTCCTGCTAAAGTAAAAAGACTACAGTTTTGAAACACTCCACGTGATTTCTTGTTTACAAGTACAGTTGTGGCTTATCGAGTAAGAAATGTTGATTTTCTTGACTGCTGATATTAGTAAAAGGATACAGGCAAGCACAACTCAAATGTCTTATGATTTTTCATCTGGAACGGTTGTGTTCCACCCTCCCTACTTCTGTTTATTACAGTGAGCTAGAGCTTTAGAAGTATGTTTCTTTCAAAAAGACACACATGGTATATACTCACTCATATAAACATACAACATAGAATAAACCCACTAAAATCTGTACATCTAAAGAAACTAAGCAAGAGAGAGGACCCTACCTAAACGGTCAATCCCCATCCTGAAAGGCAAAGAGGATGGACATCCAAAGTAGAAGAAAACAGGAAACAACCTAGGGACCTGCTACAGAGGGCCTCTGAAAGCCAGAAGAAGAAAACAGGAAACAATCTAGGAACCTGCCACAGAGGGCCTCTGAAAGCCTCTGTCCTGCAGACTGTGAAAGCAGATGCTGAGCCTGATGGCCAACTGTTGGGCAGAGTGAATGGAATTTTATGTAAGTAGTGGGAAATAGTAAGAGCTGGAGAGGACAGGAATTCCACAAGGAGAACAACAGAACAAGAAAATTTGAACACAGGGAACTTCCCAGAGACTCATACTCCAACAAAGGACTATTCATGGAGACAACCTAGAACCCTGACAATGCAGCCACTTCTTATGAGAACTGATAGACTAAGATCAGAAAGAAGGAGAGGAGGACATCCCCTATCAGTGGACTTGGGGAGGGGCATGCATGCAGAAAGGGCTGGGGGAGGGTGGGGCTGGGAGGGGAGGAGGGAGGGGCTTATGGAGGGATATAAAATGAATAAAGTGTAATTAATAAAAGTTAAAAAAATAAATAAATAATACCATGAATAAACAAAAAACAGTATGTTTCTTATTTCCAATGAGTTTTTCAAAAACAAAGGAACGTGAGATATTTGGTTACCATTGCTCCTTTTTATATTTTGTGCATGTCTATGGTTATGAATTAAACGACTATTTAGATGGGCTGGAGAGATTGCTCACCAGTTTAGAGTGCATGTTGCTCTTGTAGAGGACCCACGTTCAGTTCCCAGGACCCATGCAGTGTGGCTCACAACTCCCTAAAACTGCTGTTCTGAGGAATGTAGGTTTTGATCCATTCTCTCTCTCTCTCTCTCTCTCTCTCTCTCTCTCTCTCTCTCTCTCTCTCACACACACACACATATACACACACATACATACACATATATACACATATATACAAACACATTAATAAAATAGTAAAAGTAGTACTTAGAGTAGGGGTCTAGCATATTTGGTAAAATGTTTTCCCAGTATGTTTGTTTAACCTGCAGCATCTCATAATACATGCATTTGACATGATACTCAGTAGTAGGTAGAGGCAGAAAAATCAGGAACTCAAAGTGATCCCTAGATACAAATCTAATTTGAGCCATTGTGGAATACATGGGATCCTGCACAAAATATTAATATTTAAAATAAGCATTATAAAAGAAACTGAGAATAGAAATAAATAATTTTCCTATCTAGAAACGTAGGCTTAAGAGTTAGCTTCTGTTCTCTATGTTTTGTTGAGCAGGTAGTTTCTTTATTTACGGTTTTTTGAAACATGTATGCGTTTATTTTTATATATGTGTATATGCCTGCATGACTTTAAGTGTATGCAGTGCCTGGACTCAGCAGACTTGCATTAAAAAATAAGACTTTCTGTATAAAGGTCACACAGACTTTAATTTTGTGGCAGTCCTTCTGCTTGTATAGTTCTGAGAGTAAAGACACGTGCTAACATTCCTGGATTCCTTTTGTTTTAATAAATTGAAAATAGAATTGGGTCTGACTAATTTCTAAAGATAGAAGGGCCCAAACCCTTTGTCTTCTTCAGTTATTATGTCTTAAAATATTCCTCTCAGCTTGTAGTTTCCATCTCTGCCCCTGTTTCCTCTTAACAGGTTTCTAGTTTACCCATTGACTCCATCCAGGTATAGTTTATATCTGGGCACAGTAAGGCTTAACCCCAGATGATCTGATTAGTCACTAACCTTTCTCCAGAGCTACTGATCTTTAATCAACAGTATGGAATATTTAACTAAAATATATTCTGTTCTCTGACCATGCATATGTTACCTGGAAGAGCCATCTTGTCAGTACTGTTTAGGAATAATAACTGGATTTATGACTTGGGCAAAGAGATTTTCAATGGTAAAGTCTAGTGAGACAACTCATTCTCAGAGACTTCCATTCAGAGCTGACTGGGTTTCCTGGTTTGAAGTGCTTTGCAGTCACAACAGTGATAGGCTGAGACCTCTTCTGCAACCAAATAGGTAGCAGAGAAACCTCCCATCTGAGCTCCCTGGACCTCCTTCTCTCCCTGTGACTGAACTATGTTCTTTGTTAGTAATGAACTCGGAGTTCTGTGAGTCCTTTTAGCATTCAAACACTTACGGTGATTAACGTGCAATTAGTGCAGCAGTGCGTCATGCTCCAAACTCTCCTTCACAGCAACTTCCACTTTACATCCTATCACTGACAAATTGACCCATTATTGGTGCAAATTTACAAAGAAGTTTTATTAGCTCAAACAATCTGTTGTTATTATTATTATTATTATTATTATTATTATACGGCAGAGATTAATTTTTAAAGTAGACTGTGGTTTGGCTGCTCTTTAGTTGGAGTCCATCTCTGGTGTCATTAATTTAGCCAAGTATCTAACTGGCTAAGAATACCCCATAGATCTATGAGGTAAGTAACTGTACCTTACATAGTAATTTTGTGTATGCATGCGCACGCACATACACACATGCAAATCAACTTTTTAGCCAGCACTTGAAGTCCTGTATATTTCTGAGTTCTCAGCAACCAAACAGTCAGCTAGATCAAGAAATGCACATGCTGAGACTGTGGTGAGCAGCCTGGCTATAGTTTGGTAAAATGTGTTCATAATAAATATGAGAAGAGAGGACATCAAGTATTTTCAAATCTGTGTTTTTCTAATGACAAATTCAGATCAGCTTACTGAATTGCCAGATACTTCTATTGGAGTTCTTTTTAAGTACAAAATTATCATGGTTTAGTCTATTACTGAACTTCAAGGTTGTCAAGACAAATCTGGACATAGGCAGGGAATAAATTAAGTAGGAATGCTGTCATGGGTAATGTCAATAACTTATCTAAAATCTATTGGGGCCTTTGGAGGAGGGCATGTGGAGGTAGCTGTGTTGTTTTTTTTCCTCCATTAATTAATTTATTTATTCATTTTACATCCTGATCATAGCCCCCTCCTCTCCTCACATACCCCTCATCCAATTCTCCCTCTCTTTCTCCTCTGAGAAAGGGAAGGTCTCCCATGGCTAACAACCTTCCCTGGCATATTAAGTGGCTGCAGTACTAGGCACACCAGTTCCCATTGAGGCCAGACAAGGCAGCCCAGTTAGGGGAATGAGATCCAAGGCAGGCATCAGTGTCAGAGAGAGCCCTGTTCCAGTTGTTGTATGACCCACATGAAGACCAAGCTGTGCATCTGCTACATATGTGTGTGGGGGGAGGGAGTTGACAAGGACCTGTCCATGTATGCTTTTTCTTTTGACAGTGGTGGGATTAGGAGGAGGGAGAGCAAAGGAGAGAGGGCTGGCCTAGAGAATGAATATTAGAAGTGGCGGGCATCTCTGGGATGTACCAGAAAGCTGGGATGGGGAGGGGCAGGAAGTCTATGGGGGTAACCCCCACTTCTGTGCTTTACTGGCAAACTATTCAATACGGAGCTGATGAGGAAAAGAGGAAAAAGAAACAAGATCTTTTATTGTATGTTCTTTACCATTCCATGTGTCTTAATTAAATCGAATAATGCCCATTCACAATAGCCACTTGAAAATGACTTTTCTCTTTCCATATATGTTTTGCTGTTGCTGTACAGGTGAGGAAACTTAGTAAGAGAGGGTGCAGGAGCTTTTCAATGTCATGTTATTAAGGGTAGCCCGGAGACTTGGCCTGAGGTGTGGTGTCAGAGCCTCTCCTCTTCACTGGCCTCCTTAAGCTTTCTACAGAGATAGGCTCAATTAACACATATGTTTCTGAGTGACTGGAAATTATTATCTGGAAGAAATGAGACCCTGTCTTCTGTGTTACTGGTGAGTGGCACAATCCATAGGTCATTGTACACTTGGCTTCCAGCGTTGCTTGTCTATTACCCACAAAGTCTAGCTATGCTCATTATCCATTGTTATAACCCATCATAACT
The DNA here is from genome assembly GCA_010120015.1 of Rhombomys opimus. Lineage (NCBI taxonomy): Eukaryota > Metazoa > Chordata > Mammalia > Rodentia > Muridae > Rhombomys > Rhombomys opimus. Next base: position 3,538,483 of record REGO01000080.1, on the reverse strand, counting down.
CAGTCAGTTCTCCATCATCTTATCCTCATATTTTGCTGGGAAACATCTTTTATTAATTGAAAATGATACATTTAAAGTAATTATTTTCTCTCAAAATTAAGATATTTTATCTAGCTCTCTGCCATGCTCAGGAATTCCACGTGATGAGATTTTCTACCCTCTTCATTTGAATATTGTTTCATCTAACAATCTAACATATGTGCTATTATCAGAATAGACTTTCTGGTTTTTCTTTTATATTAAAGATCATTAAGAACTATCATTAAGAACTCTTGATATTACTCTGCTAACCTTATAAAGCCCAGTTCAAGTTGTTTTCTTGGGAAGTCCCACATTTTAACTCATCAGTTGATGCCACACCTCCATTTTCAAATTTGTGTTTCTCCAATGACAATCACAGATCAGCTTTACTGAATCACTATCATCAGAAAATTTGCCAGTAATACATATATAGAGCATCTATAATATTCCAGACATATAAAGATGTATTCTTCCAGAATCTCCAAAGAATCATCTAAATAAGTTTCAATAGGCTTGTTTTATAGTCATAAAAATAACTTTGAAGAGTAGACTGGCCAAAGGCACACAAGGACAAAATAATGAAGCTGGTTGTGATTTCAGGGGCCTCTATGACACTGAATCCTATGTGTTAATTAGCAGAGCAGAATCTATTTTCCTACCTATCTATTGGCTGATACTACATTAACTTGTAATAAGAACACACTTAATAGTCTAAAGGGATTTTTTATTTGTATTTGGTCTTTAAGAGTTCCAGCAATAAATGGGGTTCATTACTGAACTGGAAAGTTCTTGCTCAGTCGCCCTTGGCACTGTGGTAGTGTACAGTTATTGTGTAGGGAAGCTTGCCAAAGTCATTTGCTGCAACCAGAGAGATGCTATCAGTATGAAACACCCAAATAGTTACAGTGCATTTTCATGTTGTCTTAGACTAAAATGTCACAAACCTTCCTAAAGATAGAAAACAACTCCAAAGAGGGGTAATTTGATGCATTATAGGCTGAAAATCCTCAAACCAAATCCACAAGATGAGTGATAAATAGCACAGTCCTCTGCTTAGAGATCTGAAAGAGTTAATTGCTGTGCAAACAGGGTAGGTTTATGCCTATAAAGCCAAACTGTTAACTGACAGTAGAGTTTTGAAGGTTTTATGCTTGAGACACTTGAACACAATGGGGTTTTATCTGTCTTTTACAAAATGTAGTTTTATTTCTCTCTCTTTTATTTCTCTCCTTAAACATGAATGATAGGCGATTAAAGGTACTCTGAGGGGGAAAATATTTTTGACTTTCAAGGCTTTGGAAGCCTGATTTAATCAACAAAATGCCATGCTGAGAACTATTTCCATTTCATAGAAAATAAGAGGAATGAATTCAAAAAACCGGGTCCTCTAAAAAAATGCTTCCAAAGCCTGGATGACATCTCTAACCATGTTTCAGAGCATCATGCTCCCACTGGGACAAGGAAGCACATGATTGGCTTCTTAGCCATGTCTTTAGCAGCCAGACTCAGTATCGTCAATCCCTTCACCATTTATTTATCAACAAGTCATAGTGGTTCCTTTTGCTCTTGCTATGATACAGTATTCTGACTAAAGCAAAGTCAGGAAGAAAACTTTTTCTTTAGCACACAGACCAAGGTGCATTTCATTAGGTAGAGAAATCAAGAAAGCAAGGGCTTAATGGAGCTGCTCACATTACATCCACCATCAGGAAACGCATAGAGTGATGAATGAATCCACTTGGGATCCCATTCAGGGACAGGTCCTTACCACAGTGGAGTGGACTCCTCATTTCATCTTGTATAGCTGAGATAAATCCCCACGCCAGATGCTCATCTCTTCGCTGATCTTAGATCATGTACACCTGACAATTAGCACTATACCTCACACATAGGTTGACATTTCTCTACTTTCAGAATTTACTACCTATTGAGAAAAATTATGATAGCACCGTCCTCCACAGCATATACCTTATTATAAATATATTTAGGTTTTGATACAGAGTTTTACCATAATTAAATTGGAATAAGACAGGGGCTCAATACCAGAGATTACTTCTTTTTTGTTTGTTATTATTTTTTTTTTAATTTTTACAATTTATTAATTTTATACCCCAATTGTAGCCCCCTCCCTCAACTCCTTCTCAGTCCCAACATTCCTCCATCTTCCCTCATCCCCCTCCTGAAATGGGGAGTTTTCTCCCATGTCATCTTCACCTAGCTTATCAAGTCTCATTAGCACTATCTGGATCCTCTTCCTCTGTGGCCTTGCAAGGCTTCATTGAGAGGGGGAAGTGATCAAAGATCAGACAACTGAGTTCATGATAGAGGAATGCACATGGGGACTGAGTTTTCTAGGGGTCCTTCAGTGACTGGTGATTACTTGTTAAAGAACACTGAAGAATACTTGAAGAAGAACTGAATTTTACTACTATATTGAATAAAGTGTTGGCTGTGATGAAACTCACTATGTTATTCAATAAAACTTCACGACCTTCAGCAGGCACCTGTTAAATAATATTGCTATTGGTATTAAATGGAAGAGAGTGTTTCTTTATTTGGGGCTTTGTGTGGAATTTTTGATGTTAAATTACATTTTCCTTGAAAAAATAAAAATGTCATAAGTAATCAAAAAAAGAAAAAAATATGAAAGAAAAAAAAAAAAAAAAGAAATGAATGGAAAGGGTGCTGACCAGACAGGCACCACAAATATAAAACAATAAACTTCTCTACTGAAAATCTCTCACTGGTTTAATCTCTCACTGGTTAAAAATTTCCCAGTTGAGTACTACTTCTTATCACCAAATATCTTTTTAGCATTAAAAAAGACAGTAATAAACTCAAGATAGATATTAATTAAATAAGCATGGGTTGATTACAGCTCAGGTTACATTCCAAATAATAAAAGGCATAAATCAGACTCCCAAATCATGACTACAGAGCTTACTCTTGTGAAAAATATCTCCACTCTTGTGAAAAATAAAGAAAAACTTTATTTAAGAATTTTAAGACTCTATCCAGCAGGGTATCAAAACATATGCTGAGATTCATAGCCGAACTTTTTGCACAGTTCAGGGAATCTTATGAAAGAAGGAGGAGATAGGAAGACCTGGAGGGAAGAGAAGCTCCACAAGGAGAGCAACAGAACCAAAAAAAAATCTGGGCACAGGGGTCTTTTCTGAGACTGACACTCCAAACAAGGACCATGCATGGAGATAACTTAGAACCCCTGCACAGAAGTAGCCCATGGCTGTTTAGTGTCCAAGAGGGTCCCCGAATAATAGGAACAGGGACAGTCTCTGACATGAACTCATGGACTGGCTCTTGGATCACCTCTACCTGAGTGGGGAGCAGCTTTACCAGTCCACAGAGGAAGACAAAGAAGCCAGTTCTGATGAGACCTGATAAACTATGGTCAGGTAGAAGGGGAGGAGGACCTCCCCTATCATTGGACTGGGGGATGGGCATAGGAGAAGAAGAGGGAGGGAGGGTGATATTTGGAGGGGATGAGGGAGGGGGCTACAGCTAGGATACAAAATGAATAAACTGTAATTAATAAAAATAAAATGAAAATAGAAAAAGAATTTTGAGAAGCAGTAAAGACTACCAAATAGGAGAGAGAGATTTAACTCAATTCTAGTGAAAAAAGAAGGCAGGGTTTGTAATGCTAGGACAAGCAAATGGAAGAATTCAGAAGGCAGTTCACAGAGAAATGGAACAAAGTAGCTGTTCATTAGTGTTTGATGACTGGCTTTTATGAAGTCAGAAGTCTCTCCACAGAGATATGTTGTTGAGGGTCTTATTCTTTAAAATTTTTTAAAAGTCACATAGAAATCAATGTGTTTTTTATGACCTTTGTGCATATATATATATATATATATATATATATATACCATGTAATATATATAATATATGTACCATGTAATAGAAATAGATGTAATATGATCTATTTCCCCTTTATTCACTCTCTTGTTGATTACATTTCAGAGGGTTAGATCCCTGGCCCTGAGAAAGATAGTCCTAGTATCTTATACCTCATAGGGATGGGAGAATTTTCAGTTTTCAAGTTTTCTAAGGTGAATATTTTAGAGGCCACCTGGGTGAGGCAAGTCCTTCCTTCCCTCCTTCTCTTCTTCATTTTCTTCATTGCTAAAATAAGAAAATCACTGTTAAATATCCATAATGGAGGAAAATAAAATTTCACTAGAAAACTAAAGTGGGGGATTGTAAAGATGGTGCAGCAGTTAAAAGCACTTGCTGTTCTTACAGAGGACCAGAGTTTCATTCATAGCACACAAGCTAGGCAGATAACTTCACCTGAAACTCAAGCTCCAGGGGATCTGCTGGCTGCTTCTGATCCCTGTAAGTACCTGCACTCACACACACAAACACATAAGTAAAAACAAAGTGAATCATACAAAAAGCAATCAAGGGGTATTTCTATTGTGGGATCTTCCAACATTGGCCTTTGCCTTTCCTTTCTTTCTCATGGTCTGAGAAGATATCTCTTTGTTTCTGTACACATTGCTTTAGGGACTACATTTTGTACGGCTGACACACTTTAATTAACACAAGGGTATTTGTCATTATTTATTAAAAAGCAATGAGGCTGGTATCAACCGATATTCTCTGTAAGAAGTTTATTAGGAGGGTAAGGAGGGAGTGGGAAGCAGGACATGGTGGGGAGATAAAAAGGTAAAGGAAAGGGGGGTGCCCCGAAAGAGAGTGTAAGAGATAGAGAAAAAGAGAAAGTAAGAGAGAGAAAATGTGAGTGTAAGAGAGGGCCCATGTGTCGGGGTATGCCCTTTAAGGGTGAAGGTAACCTTGCCTTCCAGGTGTGGCCGCCTGGCTGAGGACATATGATGACAGACATCACAGGAGCAGGTTGTGCTCCAAAATACTAACATTCCTCCCTTTTTCTATAATTAAAAATGGGGAGCTTGGGCTGCTTTCTATAAGGTAAGTTAAAGTATATAAATTTAGGCTCATTGGAAACAGCTCTTGGTTGTCATGGAAGAGGTTGAGAGAGAGAAGAATTATAGCAACAAAATGGTCAGTTTGCAAGGTAAAGAGTAAGGGAAGCCTCTGCCCTAGAAAATTTAGGGTAGAGTGTTGTCAATAGAGAGAGTTGCCAGCCATGCAAGGCAGCAGGTAGGGACTGGGGAATGCTGGGAGAACCTGGAGCCACCTGTCCTGATCCTAAAGCACACTATTTCAGCCTTTTGTTAACAGCAAGTGAATAACGGGCATAGATTCTCTTCTGGCTACTTCCTGCTGACATTGGGGTGCTGTAGTGACGTCAAAAGGCTGAAATGTTGGCCAGGTCCAGGAAGAATAGCCTGCTTTGATGCTTTCCAGGGAATGAAAGAACATCTATGGTTGGGAGGGAAAGTGCAGGTACAGCTTGTTGGAAGTCTGTAAGGTCAGAGCTGAACACCTGCAGCTTGTTGGAAATTCGTGAGGTCAGAGTTGAACACCTTTAGCTGCTTTGGTGCTGTTGTGGCTATAGGAAACATCTGTGTCTGGCAGGACACTGAAACACATATACAGGCAAAAGATAAAGTTGAGTAGGGAGAGCCACAGCTTAAAATAGCCTTTGGGTAGCCAACCCCAGCGTGCCTCGTGGGCAATGCAGATAGGTCCACATACATGGAAGCAAGCCAGATCCTCAGCCTTAGGATGGGAACCTCCGTCTACCTGGGTACCTTTATTTACCCAATCACTGGTAATATTTAAAGAAGTCATTGTTTTTGATCTGTCATTGAGGTGAGGTTTGGTTACAGAAGCATGTAAACTTAGAGGCCCTGGTGCCAGCTGGCACTAGGTGTAGAAACCTGAAATTCTCCAGAGGATATCCTATCTGGAGCGATGGGTGCCTGGGCATCCCAAGGGAAGGTATGTCTCCGAGAAAGAGGGGTGCTACCTGTCCAAGAGTTCGTCAGCTCTTGGCCAGGGACTGGGGCGCCGTGCCCAATGAGGCACGGCTGGACCATGACGGTTTGCCTAGCGCTAGGTCTTCCCACGAGAGAGGGAGAGGGGGCACATGAGCGAGCAAGCAAGGGGGAGAAGGAACCATGGACCTTCCCATGAGCGAGTAAGCAGGGAGAAGGAACTGTATGCGAGAGGGGACGTACCGCCCAAGGTACAGTGTGGCCCTAAAATGGAGGTCAGCATAGAGGGTCAAACCTAGACAGTTAAGGCTATGGCTGAGGGAGGGTCCCTTTGTCTCAAAGGATAGCAGGGAGTGCCGGAGCTCTGCGGTCAAGCTTCCCCTACCAAGAGAAGCATCTATGCTGAGAAAATGGAGTGAACTCACCAATCTAGTGGCTGGTCAATAAGGAGAAATCACTAATTCAGCCAGTGGTTGCATGCAGTAAATAGCAGTCTGGTACCCAGGAAAGGAAGTCCCAAAACCACGGAAAGGGGAGGAGTCCCACCTTTTGAGATAGACAATAAGTGCAGTACTTATCTGGAGTCCCATTGACCTGAGAGGTGGATTTAGGTGGACTTTCTGCAGCTTACAAGAATTACTTTTAAGTTTTGAGGAGATAAAACTTTAGACATGTTAGTATCACAATTGTACTGTGCATTGTAGAAAAAGGCAGTAGACATACATATTTGTGTTAATAGCTGAGTATTTTTTAAGGTGAACTCTGAAAAGGCAAAAGCCTTTTATGAAGTAAAAGGGAAACTCACTTGATCTTAACTTTCAGTATAAGCATACACATTATGGAGGCTTACAATCTTGAGCTTAGGACCATGATAGTACATGGTATAGTGGAATGTTTTGGTATCAGAGTCAGATTAATAAATTAGAGTTCTACTGATAAAGGTTAAAACCCTGGACAGTTAATACAACAGTAGCAGAACAACAGGAAGAAATATCAAGCCTTTTTAACTATTTAATATACCTTAAATCCCTTAAACCTTGTAACCTTTGTAATTTCCATTTATCAACCTTAAAACATTTTTTAGACCCTGAAACATTTTTAAGTTGCATTACCAACCTTAAGACACATTTTTAGACTCTCAGACATGTATAACTTGTATTTATTAACCTTAAGACATCTCTAAAATATGTTTTTTGAGAGGGACCTTTGTATTTAGTTATTTACCATGAGACATAGTTGAAACTGCTATGAACATGAACATTTATTGTCCTTTAGCTAAAGGGATGGTAAAATGTTTCATTTAGGCCTGTTTCTTGAGTATGGAATGTGTCTAGGCCTGAAAATAGCAGCTCTAGTACTTAAGCTTAAGGCCTGGTCTCCTGCATATAAAGAGAACTGGGAAGGCACCTGAAGTCTCCCAACACAGAAGTTGGCAATATGTCTGTGGGACCTCATTCTGAGGTCAAAAACAGACCTGTGTGAGAGCTGTGGAGGTTGCTAAGTCGAGGAGCCACCTGTCCTCCGCCAGGTCAACGAGCTAGCTCTTGTGCTGGTTGAACCTCCATGGCTGGGCACAGAGGACAAGCTTGGGAGCATTTTGACTTCCAGAGGCCAGTTTGTCAGCAGATAGCTTTGGTGTGTCAGCAGCAGTATCAGCATCCATTTGGCTACATTTGAACACATCACCTGGTGGAACGGACTTTTTGGCTATGCAAACATGCAAGAACACCAGCAGCTTCCGAATGCACCTAAGGTCAAGGTCTAGAGCCCACTGGGATGGCTCTTACTATTTTTACCAACTCCTATATGGTGACTCAACGACCATCCTCAGCTGTTTATTAAAAATTGCAGTGAGACCATGTTTGCATCTGTAGTAGTATAAATATGTATCTATGAGATGACTATTAACCTGCATTTGTTAACCATTGATTATTAGGACTTTAGGTTTTGTCCTTGCTAAGTTAGAATTTTAAAAGTCACAAATATAATTTATTAGCATGAGAGCATAAGAGTTTTTGTATGATTTAATATATAAAAGTTTATAGCTTATAATAGTCTAAGGCTATACTACAGATTAATAACATCATTTTAAGAGAACAAGACCAAGCTTATATTAGCCTTTTGATAGCAGAGATACTGTAAATTGACCCAGTTTTAATATAAATACATATTTTTAAAAATTAATAGATCTTAATTTTAGAATATTGGTAAACAACTTGCACATAATAACGAACCCTTGAGCTATAAGTTTAAAATCAACAATTTAGCAGAACAGCATAAACCAAATTTAAAATTAACCAAGCATATTTTAACCTTTTGATAGTAGAGACGTAGCAAATTAACCCAGTTTTAACATAGATAAATACCTGCAAAATTAATAGATCTTAATTTAGAATATTGGTAAACAATTTGTATGTAACAATGAACCCCTGAGCAGAACAGTATAAAGCAATTTTAAAATTATATTTGAGCAACACATAAACCAACTTAATTTGAATAAATATTTGTAACCTTGAAATTTTATTATTTTATAAAATTTATTTGAAGCAGGGTTGAATCATAAGATAGTAAAATACAACTTTGAATTTTTATAAAAATCCATACCAACTTGAAATGAGGCTCCTTGCTGTGGCCTAGTCTAAAAGATAAGATAAACAGTTAATTATGATTAAGACTTATAAATGCAAACCCAATGAGAAGATTATATAAAGCATTAGATAAGGAATTTAAAGCATTTTAAAATATAAGAGTAGAGTGTATAGAAATCAGGGAGAGCTTGGAAATAGTCAGAAGAAAGCATGGAAAAGCAGCTTGGGAAAGGGGTTGGGTTTGCGGGAGGTGGGGGAAAAACCACTTAGAAGCAAGCAGCAAAACGGAAAAGCATCTTGTTGGGGGTGGGGAAGCACATGGAGAGGGCTGTCCAGAACCGTGCGCAGGAAGCAGGGCCTCTTTGCCGGAACCTAAGATGGTGGGGACGAGAAAGTCTACGGTGAAGCCATGGTTCTGCCCATTTCCTCCCCAAAACAACATGCCTCTGAAATCTCGCAGGAAATTTTAAAAGTTTCCCGACTGTGCTGGTTTTTTTTAGAACTGTCCTACCCAGAGCAGTGCACCAAGCTTTTACGGTTGATTTTAGCACAATGTGAATGTCCCAGGCTCGGTGCCGGAATAGCAAACACACAAGGTCCCTTTTGGTTTGCCTACCCCCAGGGGACGGGGGTAGAGTGGCTACCCTCTTACCAAACTGCGCTGCTGCAGGCAGCACAGGGATCCAAGCCGGGGTGGGGTCAGCCCTGGGGAGAGTGGAAGCAGCCCAGGGGACCAGAGAGGACCCAGTGGCGCAGCCCCCTCCCCCCCCCCCCGGCCATGGCCCCAGGGGGTCCGCGCCCCGGGGGTCCGCGCCCCGGAGCAAGCTGATGCTTTATGCTGTGGCTCGGTTTTGGGGCATAGAGCAGAGAAAATCAGTTGTAACCCTCCTGTCTGGAGTCTGAAAGGGTCCTAGCAAAGCTAGGGGATTCCCAATCCTAGCCAAAGCAGCATTGTTATTGTTTATTATTGCTAAAATACTAATTTGTATTATACACAGAAAATCATTAACTAGGACCCTCTAACATCCTTTTCCCATGACAGAATTAGCTTTCAAAAGTCATACCCCAGTATACTGCGACTTCTCTTTCTACCCCAAAGTGAGTTATCTCTAATTGAATTTGAATACAGTCAAAAGAATACAATCTTTTGTCTTGGTATTTACAGTATTTTCCATTTGCTACCTCTGGAACAAACAAAGTAATTTTCTTCCTTGGTTAGCAGTCTATACCAGTTTTGCTTACAATAGTAAACAAATACAAGTGCTTGAAATCTAGGATTCTAAAGTGTGTGAGGGTATTGTACACGTTTTTGCATTTCTTCCACTATACAAGTACATGAGAGGAGAAGATTGAATAAGACCTTGTAATGCTTTTCTGCACACCAAAGAAGTAATTAGAAGCCAAAGAAAACTGAACAGCAGTGATTATGATTTATTTGGGTGGGATATGGCTACGTTGCCTTTGAAAGCAAAACTTTAAACACGGGAGCTGTAGAGAGTTTGCTTCCATTATCAACTACGGCCTGAGGGGTCCATGGTTT
>REGO01000080.1:3516348-3528433 GCA_010120015.1 Rhombomys opimus | reverse complement strand
AAAACAAAACAAAAAAACCTGTCTTCCTTGCCTTCACTGTGTTATCTCAGCTCCTGTCATGGAAGCTTTGTGTTCTGGAAACCCATTCCACAGAGCTCTTCCCTCTTTTCCTGGAAACAGGTTCCATTTTTTTGCTTGAACTGAGGCATGTCAGCCCTCAGTGTGTCACAGCCGAGTCTCACAAGGCTTACTGATGAATTCCAAATTCCTAGGGCCAGCCCTAGTGTTCCAGGTTAAATTTGAACCTTCTTGTGTTTGTGGCCTCTGAAGAAACTTCTTACCTTTGCACTCTCTTTGGAATCATACTTTCTTCATATTTTAGAGCCAAGCCCAAGCCCATGGGGCTCAGCCATGGCACAAATATGAGCAATGCATTCTATGCTAGCATCAGAATTATCTATTTCCTCTGGCAACATGGAGGGAACTCTTCCCGGGAGATGTGATTTTTTATTAATTTGAAGCATCCACAATGAAAATATATTTCAAGCAGGAGTACAAAAGCAATCCCCCAGATATACCCCTCACTGGTGAACATGAGAGATAAGTTCCAGGCACATGTACACCAAGAATCTAATTTTTTTTCTATTTCCAAGCCAGCTGAGCTGGGACCCTGTATCTCTCTGCTCTTGTGTTGAATGGAGGAACACAATATGGTAGTTGCTGCTAATAAGGAGCCTGGAAACAGAAGTAGGCAAAGATCAGCCTCACACAGTTACAATTCACTCTGTCTGATGTGTATGGATATGTCCCTAAGGGACATGGGGAGTAGAAGAAAGACAGAGAATCCTTGTTCTAATGAGTCTGTTTCTAAAACTTTAGAATCCCCAACAGTTCCTTTTTCACCAGACACTGGAACTTGTTTTAAAGCAATGCAGGCAATAAATTCTCTAGAGAAGGCAAAAGGTGGAGTATTAGGCAAAAATTATGATCAAATAATGAACTGGTAAAAAGACAAGTTCCTGCAAGTTTATTTTCTTAGATGTGCATAAGAAATAGGAAACAATTTTTTCTTTATGTGGCTAACAAAAATCTAATACTCATCTATATTTTTATAAATTAAGATCTGTTCTATATCTTAGTATAAGTAGGTGTTAAAAATGATAATGTTTATTGTTTTTCTACTAAGTTAATATATATTTGAAGACTTAAAAGGATAAATTTTTCTTATAGTTAAGAGGCTTGAAGTGCAAGATATATGTTGGAGAGATGGCTCAGCATAAAAATAGCCCTTGCTCCTGAGACTGAGGGTCTGACTTTGTTCCCTCGGACCCCCGTGGTCGAAGCAGACCCAGGACTCCTGCAAGGTGTTCTCTGACCACCACAGTAACCCTGTGGCATCACCGTATCACACCTACACACACACACACACATACACACACACACACACACACACACAGAGAGAGAGAGAGAGAGAGAATATATAATAAGGGTTTTTGTTGTTTTGTTTTGGGTTTGTTTGTTTTTCTCTCAAAACTGGGCTCTGTGGCACTCATCGGTAATCACAGCACCCTCAGGGAGGCAGAGGTAAAAGGACCTTCCTGTCTTCAAAGCCAGCCTGGTCTACAAAGTGAGTCCTGGACGGCCAAAGCTACACAGAGAAACCCTGCCTCAAGAAACAAACAGAACAAACAAGCAAGCAAATAAGACCAAATGCTATCAAAATGGCTCAGTGTATAAAAGCATTTGATGATCTGCCAAGTCGTCTTCTCACGTGTATATACTATGTACATGACATGGCACACAATCTACAAATGTTCGTATACATGAATACACACCCCCAAGTAAATAAAATAATAAAATAATTTAAAATGAATTATGAAACAAATCAAAAGACTTCTTCTGGATTGTGTAATAAAATAATTTAAAATGAATTCTAAAATGAATCAAAAACATCCCTTTTTAGTTTGGGTTTTATAGCTGTACAGGGAAAACATGACCACAACTACCCTTATAAAGAAAAACTTTTAATTGAGGCTGGCTTACCGTTTCATTGTCTTGGGAAACATGACAGGATGCAGGCAGACATGGTGCTGGATAAGAAGCTAAAAGTTCTACATCTGTTTTTAATTTTATTTTTTATTTTTATTTTTTTCATTTTCTTTTTTTTTATTGTTTATTATTATTCGTTACATTTTATTAACTCTGTGTCCCAGCTGTATCCTGCTCCCTTATTCCTTCCCAATCCCACCCTCCCTCCCTCAGCTTCTCCCTTCCCCTTTCCAAGTCCCCGGATTGGGGAGGACCTCCTCCCCTTTCGTCTGGCGCTTTTTTATCAGGTATCTTCAGGTCTGGCTGAAAAGTCCTCCTCTGTGACCTAACAGAACTGCTCCTCCCTTGGGGCGTGGGGAGTCAAAGAGCCTGCCCTTGAGTTCCTATCAGAGATAGTCTCTGTTCCCCTTACTAGGAAAACCAATTGGTGGGCACAGGGTTTTTTTCTGAAACCATTTCTCCAACCAAGAACCATGTATGGATATAACCTAGAACCTTTACTCTGAGGAAGCTCGAGGTATCTCAAAGTTCTACATCTTGATCTATACTCCGCAGAAGGAGATTAATCTAAAGCCAGAACCTTGTGGCTGGTGCTGCCAAGTTCTGCTGCTTGCTGGGTCTGGAACTTGGCCCACTTGTTCAATTACATCTTGACCAGTTTTTGGTTGTCCATGGTTTCCTTCACTGCCTAAGTTTGGCTGTCATGGAACTTGATCTGCAGATGAGGCTGACCTCGAACTCAGAGATCTGCATGCCTTTGGCTCTTGAGTGCTGACATTAAAAGAGTGTACCACCATTCCTGGACCTAAACTGTTCTTTAATCCCTTTTCATAAGCTGTAACCAAAGTGAAATCTTGCCCTGAGGTCACCACTTCCTTTACTCCATTTAATATATTTAATCTGTTTATGTCTTTGAACACCGGATTTAGCTCCATTCCACTTCCTGTTGTCCCCCTTTTTATAGAACCATACATTTTGTATTTTTCTTTGTTCATGTTGCTACTTTTCATCAAAACAGTCTTCATAACAGTGAACCCCAGTAATCACAGGACAGAGTCTATATTAGGCTGTTTTGAGATTTCCTTTCCCAGTGCATTTAATCTAAATCTCTTCAGCTTAGCCCCAGGAAGTCTATTTGGACAAGAGCAAAGAACAGCCATATTCTTCACCAAAATATCATAAGAAAAATATTTAGGCAACATACCAAATTTCTTCTCCTTTAAAACTACTTTAATTTGGCCATTATAGTTCATATCACCCTCAGCACCACTATCTTCCCTACTTCTACTAGTATGGCCCTGTAAGCAGCACTTATACATTCTACTGCTTTTGTAATCCAAAATCCCAGAATCCCCATTCCTCCAAATTAAAGCATGGTCACACCTATCACAGCATTCAACAGACCCTGGTACAGTTTCTATTTTTACTTGTTCAGCTTGTTCCTTTTCCTTATAAGTCTTTATAAAACTGAACACTAATGTTCAAACCACCACTTTGTGCCAAGATAATTTCTAGCAACTACATCTTTTCTAACATCTACATAATGATCCACATTCTTTTGGTTGATGATGGTCAACAATGTAAACTTATGTCTGCCCTGAATATCTTCTTTTTGGCTTCTGATCTTCTTCTTACTTGTTTTGAGTTAGCTTGGGTTCACATGTATAATGCAGGGTAATGCCCTGACATTGTTGTCTTCCCCATGCAAAGTAAGAGAAGTAACAGTTATAAGCTCAGTTAGATCAATCCTCACTTAGAAAGATAAATGGGATAGGCAAGACTCTACCTAGCAGTGTATCAAAGTAGATACCAGCACTCATAACCAAACCTTCGGCAGAGTGTAGGGAATTATATGAAAGAAGGGGAAGTTAGTATGATGTGGAGAGGATAGGAGCTCTACAAGGACCAAATATATCTGAGCACAGGGGTCTTTTTTAAGACTGATACTCCAACCAAGGACCAAGTATGGATATAACCTAGAACCTCTACTCGGATGTAGCCCGTGGTAGCTCAGTAACCAATTGGTTTTCTCCTAGTAAGGGGAACAGCGACTATTTCTGACAGGAACTCAATGGAAGGCTTTTTGACCTCCCCATCCCCCAAGGGAGGAGCAGTCCTTCTAGGCCACAGAGGAGGACTTTGCAACCAGTCCTGAAGATACCTGATAAAACAGGGTCAGATGAAAGGGGTGGAGGTCCTCCCCTATCAGTGGATTTGGAAAGGGGCAGGAAGGAGACTAGGGAGGGAGGGTAGTATTGGAAGGGAATGAGGGAGTGGGATATAGCTGGAATACAGAGTTAATAAAATGTAACTAATAACAAAACTTAAAAATAAAAACAAACAAACAAAAAATAAGCTCAGTTAGAAGCTTCTGGGCATTTCTATGACACATAACGATAAAAAAACAGCATTTTTAAGTATACAATGGACTGCAAACTCAGCCATACCTACCACCACAAATGAAGTTTATGTTTTAATGTAATGGAGAGACTGTCCAGACTACATACTGTGATGAGAAACTCATAGTTTATCATAGATCCATTTTCATTCTTCCTACTACTTCACACTTTTAAACTCAGGTTCATATAGGAGAGTAATGATAGCAACATCTTCAAAGCTCAGATCTTTCTACATCCAAATCCATGAAAAAATAAGTTTTCTTTACAGGATTCTCATTGGCTCTGGCTATATCATGTGCCCATCCTTGAACCAGCCACTAAGAACCAATAAATGTATTATCCCTTTCCCATTATTACATTATCTGCAAACTGAGGTTCCAATGTATGGTAGAAGAAAATGCTAAATAGCAAATGAAACACACCATGCTCAGTTAAAAGAGGGGTGTCTAACAAAATAAAAGCTCTTCTCAACACGTTTCTGAACAAAGACCTCTGTATTCTCAGTTCTCACTTACCTAAAATTATGTATCTGATACTATCAATATGTTCAGCACTGTTTTGAAGTCTGAATTCAACAACATAAATAAAGCCTTGAGAATCATAGCTAGCATGTGAAAACCACACAGAATATATTAGTTCTTATGTCTACATAGCATGCACAGCCTTATTGAAGCAGACACCTGACTGGAGTTTTGTCAGTGCCAAATTGTCAGCATTAATTAGTCTGATTTGTTTTCCTTTGGTTGCTTTAAATAATGAAAAAAACTTGTTACAAATATGAAAGAAATTGTTTTGAAATTTTATTCTATTTTCTATTGCTATCCAGCAGTTAAGCCAGCTGTTTTAGATTGGGCCACCAATGGGAAGCTATTTAATAAAGTTGCTCATGGTTTAATGATTTGTGTGTTATAAATTATTCGTCTTAATGTCATTCCTGGGGAAGTTCCCAATTGTTTCAGAAAATAGGCAGTAAAAAGAATTAAGATGTGTTTCTGTATTCACAAAGCACCTGGTAAGGAAGTCTTTTTTTTTTTTTTCATTGTCATTCCAAGCCCAACCATTTATTTTATTTTGAATACAGTCACAGTAAGACCCTTTAGTGCTTACTTCTTTATTGCAAGTATGTTAAAGATCCCCATGCTTAGCTAGCACACAATTGCTTTCCTGCAGCAGTCTCATTTTGTCTCTCAAATTCTAATAATGCAAAACTTAGCATGAGCTTCAAGAAAGGAATCAAGATGTGCTAGTTTTGATGAGAAATGTCCCCCATAGGTTCATCTATTTGAACACTTGGTCCCCAGTTGGTGATTTAATCTGTTTGAAAAGATTATCACAGCTTTAGGAGGTGGAGCCTGGATGAAGAAAATATGTCACTGGGAACTACTTTGAGGTTTTCTATCTTGGCCCCACTTCCTGTTATCTCTATCTGCTTCCTGTTTATTGATTAGCCAGCTTCCTGTTCTTGTTTTCCCTGACTGATGGCAGGCCTTGTCTTCACTGGAATTGTAAGACAAAATAAACCATTTCTTTCTTGATTTATTTTGTAAGGTTTTCTTGATTTACTTTTATCATAGCAATGGAGAAGAAAATAAATGCTCAAACTTTCCCAGGGAAGTAACCATTCATGAACACAATTTTTAAATAAATGTTACCCAAATACAGTATTATTACCAAAACAGCTGGGAGTTAGATAGCATACAAATAACAATAATATGGTAATAGTAATTAATGAAATAGTAATTAATGTTTAACAACATGACAGATGCAGTAAATTAGCTTTTCAGGAAAAACCATCCATTTTCTTTGAATCAGTTCAGTTGTAGGGTTTTTAAAGTTGTAACAGAAATAAGAACTGGTCAGTTTCTTCCCCAATTATTTTGTGACAGGCAGTTGATTTATTGAACAGCAGAATATAATTTCTACAGTAGTTCATCTTATATGCTCTGGTTATTTAAAGTGAAATGTATTTTAAACTATATATTTACTATATCATGTGTTCTCACTATTCTATTTTACATATATTGTGGATATGCAAAATTGCTCTTCATGTTTTCTAAGTATGTATTATTTCTAATACGATTATGAACTTTGGGGAAGGAAAATAAAAAGTTGTTTGTTCATCTCCTGACAAGAGCACTATTGATGGTGAGTCAAAAACAGTACACTGAAAATATAAAGAAGTCTTTATATAACATGGAATAAGAAGGTCAATTATTCCTGAGAGAAAGAAGTAGAATGAATCCTGTTAGTTTTTATCTAGTGTAATCTATTGAATTAGCATATTTCTGAATGCTTATAATTTTTGAACAATATTACTTTTCATATTCTTTGATGGGAAATGAATTCTATTTCTCATAGAATAAAATTATGTAAATACCCCTATGCTAGCCCTCAGAAAATAAGTTACTGACTACCATTAGCACTGGCACTTTATAAAGAAGCCTTTGGCCTTTCAGAGAAATAAAATCTTGATTCTTTGCTCTTTTTCAAACTCAGCTGGGTATCTGAGATTGCCTGCTTTTGTAGAAAAAAAATCATTTGCAATTTTTTTGACACACAGAAAATAATAATTGAAAAATTATGCTTTGGAGTCCAAAGACTTAATGTACATCCATCCTTCGCTTTCTAAGACTGGAGGAAGCAATTGAAATAGTCTCATTGGTCCTGGAAAGGGGTCTTACTGAAGAACCTTTTTTTTTCTTAATCATTTACTCTTGTTACGAACTTCCCTCTCTCTTCACCATGCAGGTAATAATAGCTGGAAAGAAAGTCATACTAGACCATGAACATTCATTTATCAGAAGTGAAGAAAATTTGGTTGTGAGATTTAGGAACCAAGGCAAGATGCTGTACAGGTTATAGGCTTTCAGCTGAGAAACATGTGACTTTCATATTGGACCTATTTGGTGAGGCTGAGTGTAGGAGCTGTGATAGCCCTTCCTGAGTTATACCTCTTGTGATTAACAGTCAAGTATTTGCCCAGCAGAGAAGAGTTTAGTGAGAGTCTCAGTCCTGCTGTTGGGACAGATCCCCACATCAATTTTCCCTTTATTTTCCATAGTTCATCAATATTGCCTTAGTAAATTTTTTCTTTCCTGTCAGCTTCTAAAAAAACAGCAAGCATTTTCTTCAGAATGGGAACACTTTCAATGTTGTCTAATGCAAGTTTCTTTCATTCTTCTCACATGTAGGATGTGAGTTATTCTCAATTATATATTTTCTATCTTTTATTCCATTCTTCTAAGCCCTCAAGTAAGTCTCTTTAGAATGTGGGCATGAAAAATAATGTATTTTCTTTGCAGGTAAAGATTGGTTGTATCAATCACATTCCTACCAAAATGATTTCTGAAAATTTTTTATTTTACTTTCATTTGTTTTTTGCTGTACCTATTGATGAAGTAAGCTGTATGTAGATTCATGACTTTTCTCCAATTCTGCAAAATTTTTGTTTGTGTAAATTCTGGTTCTATTATCTGCTGTTTTCCTTCCTGGTCACTATCCTGAAAAATAGTGTGTGTCATATATATATATATGTATTTTTTTCTCACATGTAATCTTGGATTGCTTACTGTCTTTTGAAATGACAGTAGTTAGCATGCTACTTTCGGGTTTCTTAGACTGTTCTTTAATAGTTCATATTAATTGTATAAAATAATGAACTTTCTTGTCTTCTGGACATGAGAGATTTTTTGCACTATGATCTCATAACAGCTGTGTTACCTGCAGAAAATCAAGACAACCAGCATTCCAGCATGGATGGGGGAGGAGCTCATGCCCCATCCTGATGATGAGCTATAGGAGGGAGAGTCATCCTAAGTGATGTGGCCCCTGGTAGAATGGTTGACCATTCTCTAGTAGATGACTCACCTACATTAACATATAAAACAGGTACTAATCAGACTTAGTGACCTTTAAAATAAAATAGTGTTAAATTGAGAAGGAATCTTGGAGAGATTTGGGAAAAGTTGGAAGAAAAAAGTTCAGAGTGAATATAATCAAAGTACGTCGATTCATATGTGAAACTCTTAATGAATGAATGTATTAAAAATAACAATTTTGTTAGTGTCTCCTTCCCTTTCTTCTGCCCCTCACAACTCTTCCCTAATAATATAACCTCTACTTTCATGTTTATAGTTTTGTCTGCAGAAGTGAAAAAAATATTAATCTCTCTTTCTAAGGCTAGCTTATTTCACTTACCATGGTAATGTTCTGTTTTGCCCATTTTCTTGTAAAAAGAATAAATATCTGTATTTTTCTGTATAAATAAATAACACACATGTACATAAACCACATATTATAGTAAATTCATCTACTGGTGGGCACATGAGTTGATATTGCAACTAGGTTATTTGAGCAATTCCTCACAGATGAGGGCATGATGATATCTTTTTACTGTATCTTTGCCCTTCATATGTTTAGTACATACCAGGGGTAGCAGGACTGAATAGGGTCATAATTCTGTTTTCAATTATTTTTGAGAAACATCCATACTCATTTGCTGTACCTACTCTAGTTCACATTTCTACCAAGAGTGTGCAAGAATTCCATTTTTTTTTTACTTCACATCCCCACAAGCACTTGCTAATGATTTTCTTGATGTTAGTTTTCATAGGGGTGAGATAGAATCTTAACATAGTTTTGCTTTGTGCTTTCCAGTTGGCTTAATGCTATTGAACACAATTTTTTGGTTTGCTTTTTCTTGTTAATTTTTGAAAATCTTCATCATGTATATTCATTGAGCATAACACTATATCATAGAAGCACTTTAAACATATTTACTTACTTAGTGTATATATATATATATATATATATATATATATATACATTCATATAGATATACATTTGTGTAAGGGTGTGATTACCCATGTATTAAAATACATGTGTGAAAGTTACAGGATAACCTGGGAAAGTTAGCTATTTCCTTATACCATGTAGGTCCTGGGGATTAAATGTCTTACTCAGTGGCAAGTAGCTTTATCTGTGGACCATCTCTTTGGCTGAAAAGTACTTGTTCATACAAATGTATAATACAGGTGAGTCCCCTTTGTTCCTTTAGGAAATCTTGTTTCTACATAAAGGACATGGTTTGTATATCTATTTAAAGTCTAGAAACACAGACAAGAAAAAGAGAAATGTTTATTTGTCATTTTGGCTATGACTTAATTTACTTGACATGTTTTTCTCTCTTTGTATCTTTTTCTTTTCTTTTCTTTTTGTCACCAACATACTTTCCTTTTTTCCTCATGAACAAAACATTTTTGCTTGGGTATCTATAACACAGACAGCTAGTGTAATGATGAATCTTTATTGTGAACTCTATGGGACCTAGAATCACCATCAAGGAAACCATTGGGTGTGTCCCCTAGGTATTTTCTAAATTGGGATAACTGAAGTGGGGAGGGCAATCACATATGTGTACATTAATGAAGAAAATGCTTCACTGCCTTGCCTACAGGCCAATCTGGTGGAAGAATTTTCTCAATTAAGGTTCCCTCTTCCCAGGTATATCCAGTATTTTGTCATGTTGACAAAAACAACCAGCATACTTACGTAACCATGGTATTGTCAAGCAGTAAAATGGTTATTGTTAATGATATTATTGCCATGAAACAGTGATTTAAATAGCCAGATCTGAAAAGTTTTGCCTTCTCTTTCTTTTAATATAAGTAGAAATAACATTTACCTGTATGAAACAGTTCTTAAAATATGAGCATGCTATCTGACTCCAAATCTCATGACTCTGCCTTTACCTTTAAGAGTTCCCATGCTATTATTTCACATGTGCAATCCACTTGGTAATCTTTTTGTTAATTGTAATGTCTGCTTAATTTCTCACATTAATTTTTCAGTCAGTAAACAAGACTTTTACAATAGCTCAAACACTGTGAAACAATTACTGTTATTTCAAACTTAATATTTTTAAATTATGAGAATGTAAGTGTATATCTTATGTGACAGTTTGTCTTCTGTAGTGAAATTCTCATACCAGTGCCTGGTCTTTTCAGTCTAGCTATGAAAGGCCCTTCCTTGAGTGTCAAATAAAATCTTTTTTTTTTTTTAATGATGGCAACTAGAAAATAATTGTGGTCTATGGGTAATGTGATCTCTGCTTAACTCTAAAGTTAAGAATGTGAAAATAGTTACAGATAATAAAAAAACATCTGGACTTGTTTTATTTAGAAAGCAGATACTTGGTCAGATTTTTTCACAAGTGCATTTTATTTTTTTCATTAAATGTATGTTTTCTTTCATTTTTCTTGTTTTGAGAGAGTCTCGTGTAGTCTGTTTAGTATCCAACTCTCTATGTAGCCTAGCCATGTCAATTTCAGCCTGCTAGTTGCTGGAATTTTAAACACTCCTCCCATATCTGGATCAACTATAGATAGTATTTATTTAACCCTTCTCACTGGCTAGCTATCACATGAGATGCTACACAGTATGTTTATACTACATTACAGAGTTCTCTTGATAACCCCATTAAAAATAAGATTTCTCTCCCTAAACTTAGTGGAGAATATGAAAGAAATAAATGTACAGTAAGTTAACAACTGAGCTAACCCTTGGGTCAGCCCTGTACGTAAGCATGCATTAGTCCAAACAGATGTGTATGTGTGTGTATGTGTGAGAGAGAGAGTGTGTGTGTGTGAGAGAGAGAGAAGGAAAGTGAGGAAGAGAGAGAGAGAACAAAAATTGAGTTCCTTACTACTAAAACAGAATTCCCTGAATGTGTTACCACTTCTAATGAATTTAGTTACAAACTGCTTTACATTTCACAAAAAGGGGTGACATATGAAGAAATTGCACTTCCATTATTCATTTCTTATTTCATAGAATTGTAATATGGACAGTGGGACTTCATATGAGTCATTCTTTATATTTGCAAGATTCTCAGAGTGATAACTGAAGTGGATTTTATATTATTTTTTCTAAAGTATCTTTTGGGATTTCTAGGTATTATATTTAAGACATTCTTTAAGAAGCTAGATAGGATGGAAAATAATTTGGACCATATCTATCAAGTTATAAGACAAAATATTCCTTGTCTTTTCCTACTTCTTCTGTCTATTCTATGGGCCCTTTGGAATGAGGGTTCAGTGTATTTCCATAGAGTCCACCTTGCTATTTGGCTTCCTTAGGACTATAGATTCTAATATGTTTATCCTGTGTTATATCGCTAATATCCACTTACAAGTGAGTATATACCATATGTGTCTTTCTGCATCTGGATTACCTCACTCAAGATGATCTCTTCTAGTTCCATCCATTTGCCTGCAAATTTCATGATTTCCTTGTTTTTAATAGCTGAGTAGTATTCCATTGTGTAAATGTCCCACAATTTCTGTATCCATTCTTTAGTTGAGGGAAATCTAGGTTGTTTCCAGATTCTGGCTGTTATTAATAATACTGCTATAAACATAGGTGATGAGAGATTACTAAACTTTGTAAGATAGAATCAGTTTTAAAAGTTCCTTGACCTCTATTTTAGAACAAGGGTGTAATGAGAAGAACATGAACTTATTCTGAACTCTGGTTCTGTAATATACTCACAACATAAACAACATGAAAGGCTTGATGCTTGAAGAGTTAATATGTCTACATAAAATTGTATTGTTAGTAACCATCTTGATGGATATGGATAATGGTGAAAAGAGCTGTGGTCAGAATGTCCTGTAGATGTGCATATCTTTTTTTTTTTT
>REGO01000080.1:3495860-3510143 GCA_010120015.1 Rhombomys opimus | reverse complement strand
CAGTTCTGTGCTGCTGTCACTGCCAGGTTCTGAGGTCTTGCTGCCGCTGGAGATTTCAGGGTGGTCACGTCAGTGGTGAACGGCATAACCAGGCTCTCTCTGTTCTCTGGTTTGGCCCTGGTTAGTCATAAACTGGAGGGTTGTTGTGTCCCGCCAGCTCATTGTGGCCCTGCTGCCAAGTCTCACTGTAACTGGTGACTGGGTCGCTAGTTCTGATGCTTTCTGGGAAGTCCTGGGTTCTCTTCACTGTGCTCTCCAAGCTTGGGAGGCCCAGCACCTGGTGTATCTAGGTTGTATGGCATTTCTGCCTGGTTTTGGTGAATGTATGGCGTATTCTCTGTCACTGTGGGATTGGGCGGGCCGTACCGTCACTGATGGCGATCCTGTGGAGCTAGTATGAAGTCCAGCAGACTTGGGCCCTGGGAGGATGATGCAGCCGCCGAGCGGATCTGGGACTCCGGGACAGGTACTGCTGATCTTTGCCTGCTGCTAAAGGGCTTGGAGCTCTGCCCCAGTGGCTGTATACCTCAGGCAGTTAGGTCTGCTCTGAGAAAGACCAGTCAGCTGTGCCGCTGTGCCGAGGTGGAGGGAGGTCTGGGGGAGCGGAGTGCCGTGAGATCAAAGGATCATTTCTCTCCTTCCCCAAACAAGTCCCCAGGTGACCCGAGACCAAAGTTTTCACCTCCTGTGATGTTCCCTGTTGTCTAGAAAGCTCCACCGTTGTCTTCCTGGGTTAGAGGTCCTTCCATTCACCAACTCAGAAGTTCAGGTATTCCACCGCTCAGAAACTGTGTGTGCTCATCGCCATCCGTAGATGTGCATTTCATCGTGATGTCTGCAAATCTTGCAATACTCGCCGAACACACTTTACATAAATGTCTGAAGCCTGTCTCACATATAAGAAACATTTAATCATGCCCCCAGAATTTATTTGTTGCTAGGAAAAAGCTTAAGTTGCTCTCAGTTGTTTCCATCATTCTTATAATTTCATGCCTGTGATATTTCAGGTTTTCACTATTGCTTATCCATACCTCTGATTGCTTCTTCCTTCTCTGTGATTACATAAAACTAGATAAACAACACATGCTAATGTACATTGGGAATTGTTTTTTTTACAAAGTCCCACTCATAAGTACAAAGGTACAGGTAATTAATGGCTGTGAGAGAGGGGGGATCAGTCTTTTTCCAGAGGGCAATTCTTTGATTGGTCTCAAGCCCAACTGGTCATTTCTAAAGATGTGTATGAAAGAACAACACTAAATTGGCTTAGTAAGTTGCACACACACACACTCACTCACCTAGCAACTGTGTACACATAACAATAATAATTAAAGAAAAAAAGGTCATGGACTTTATAAGGCATGAGTAAGGAACACAAGTGGAGTTAGAGGAGGAAGAGAGAAGGAAGAAGAAATGCTGTGAATAGAGTACTCATGATGAAATTCACCAAAAATTAGATTAAAAAAATAGACTCTTTGCCGAAGTCATGAACTCAACTTTACTGATGTTTGACTTTTTCCACCTGCCATCTTCTAATTCACACAAATCCATTCTTGATATTTATCTATTTACAGCCATTCATCTTTCACCTGCTGTCTTAAGCCATAGTGTGTCTAATGGTGGCTTTACATTTTATATTTCTTCATCAGCTGCAGAATCATTTTTTAGAAGAGTTCCATTCCACAGTCACTCAAAGGTTGTTGCAGTTAGTAGCTAGTTGGCCCCCTTTCTGAGTTTATATTAATGCAAAGTGCAGGGGAGACTGCCTTTTGCTGCCCCTGCAGTCAATGCTTTGCAAACGTTGAGCATAAACACGTCTACTACTATGCTGCCATTATTTACAACTTTACTGATTGTTTCTTTCAATTTATTCCTCCTTTCACCTTTAAAATATTTTTCTCATTGTAGAGTAAGACACATAAGTAATGGAAAAAAAGCAAAAAGTGCACACCTCACTAAATCATGCTTATAGGAATACCATGCAAAAACTGCCAAGGAGAAACAAAGATGTGGAATCAATCTCAAAATGTCAGCCTTCGTAAATGGAGGCACACCGTGGCCACCTGATGGAAAACAGCCACCCAAAAGGCCGATGCTCTGTATTTTTCTCATATGTTTGTTTCTGTTGTTTGTGTTGTGGTGTATAAAACTATTTGGCTATCACTGTCATGAGATTCATTCTTTACTATCTGTAGTTCTAAATCATGGATTTTCATTGTCATATATAGTTATTGTATGATATATAGTTAGTCTATGTATAGTTAAGGTGTTTTCATTGTATCTGCTATTATGAATAATGTCCTGGGTTGGAGATTAGTTATTCTCCATGTATAAATATATTTTTACACTTTCATGTTTCTTCCCCCCCCCTGGTTATTTACATAAGCTTTTATTTTCAAACCAACTTCATCTTCTGCTTTCACATTCATATATGACAATCTTCATGTGCTGATGGCATTTAACTTGTGTTTCCCTAGTAATAACTGACAGCTCTCCACACCACAGCATAGTCTGGGAAATACTGCATTGAACTGTGCTTTGCAAAGCAACTTTTCTTTACTAGGGGAGTATATGTAGCTTATTTGTCAGATCTTGTTATTAGGGCTGGAGAGATGGCTTTGTGTTATGGGTAAATGGTACTCTTCCAGAAGATTTCTGTTCAGTTCTCAGTAGTCCTGTCAGGTGGTGCACAGCTGCCAATGGGATCCTAAATTCTGTTCTGGCCTCTGCAGTTACCTGCACATAAACATACATAGACACATATAAATAAAAATTAACCCTAAAAAGAGGAATATCTTGCCACTATACCTGGTAAAGCTTTATTCAAAGAAGTCATATCCTTCTATGAATTTGAAGCCTTGCTCTTCCTGTGCATCGTCAACTAAACAAACTGTAAAAATTGTTTTCAAGGACACCTGATAGGCTAGGGTCAGATGGAAGGGGAGGAGCACCTCCCTTATCAGTGGACTTGGAGAGGGGCATGGGAGCAAATAAGGGAGGAAGGGTGGGATTGGGAGGGAATAAGGGAGGAGGCTACAGCTGGGATACAAACTGAATAAAGTGTAATTAATATAAAAAATAAAAATGAAAATGACTGTTCTGAGGCCCATTCTACTTCTCAGACTCCCACAGCTTCTCAGGGATACCCTGAGCCTGAATGGCCACGTATAGAAATCTATTAGACAGAAAGCAACACACTGTTACAGTCATAGCCAAAGCCACAGTCTAGGGAATCTGTATTAGGGAGAAAAATAGGGAGTCAGTCTATTGGCCTTGGACATGTTTCAATTATACCACAGACTTTGACAGAGAGATTCCATATAACCTTCTGCTAGGACACATTCTTTATAAAACTAAAACTGTTCTCTTAGGAGGCAGTTTGCACATAGTGAGGGCAGTCCTATATACAAGGACTATTTATTTGATAGTAACTGCTGAAATCAAATGAGACTGTAGGCAAGTATGTGCATGTATGTGTTTGTACACACATCTGTGTTTTATGTGTGTCTGTTTATGCACGCACATATTTATGTGTGTTTGTGGGTACTTATGTGTATACTTTGCCTACTGTGTGTATGTGTATATAATGCAGTGTGTGTATATGTATGCATGTATATCTCTAATATATTAACTTTATTTTTAGAAGAATCTAAACATTCTGAAGTCATTTATCAACAAATTTAGGAAAAAAATGAGCTACTTTAGGAATCAAACAGAACATTTTTAATCTTTACAGAATTTCTATATGAAAATTAGTTTCCATAATTTTAGCTTGACACTTTTTTGAATTTTCTGAAATTTAAAAGCCTTTGAAATCTAAAGGCTTTAGGTGGCAATTTTACTTTATTTTTTTTAATTTAATGATGGAAACAAAAATATAGAGAGAAGCTTTTGGAAAACCCATTTGTTATTGTCTGTCTGTTGGTATAATGTTCTTTTAAAATGTATACGCCTTACCCTTGTTAATTCAAATGCTAATTTCCCCACCCTCAACTCTCTGGTTTCAATCCGGATATTGCATTGTGATACTCATTATAAGCATCCTGTCTCAACTCTTGTGTAAACAGGACAGAATAAAGCAACTAGATACAATGTTGTGCAATGGGAGGAGCCAGAGGACAGGAAAGAGAGGAGGAGCTAGAGAGCAGGAAAGGAGTGGAAGGAGGAGGAGGGTGAGGAGAGAGCTTGGAGGACTTGGAGCATGAACCAGACCTAAGATTTCACAAAAAGCAAGTATAATGTGAGAAATCTAAATGTTAGGAAACTGAGGGCTTGGAGGTTTAGTAGGGAGTAAATATTGCCCAGCATTGTGTTCTACGTTAACTAAAAACCCAGTTTCTGTGTGGTGATTTGGTTATACAGCTAATTAAGATTAGCAGCAGGCTTTACAAGAAGATAAAACAATAGCAAATATTAATAACCGACTACAACACCTGTCTTTTATCATTTCTCAGACTTGACCTTGGCTTCCTATCTGGCCCTGAGTTTCAGATCTGAGTCTCTAGAGATATCCTTGTTGACAACAGTTTTGTCCAAGGGGATGTCCACAGAGTGCCTTGTGAGTATAAGATGACTATAGTTATCAACTTTCAAAGAGGACTTGATCTTGATCTCTTGATTTTCTTCTTTCCTTGGCAGCTGTCATTTTAAGGGATAAGGGTTGAGTCTAGCCACCAGGGCATGGCTATAAAGGTGGTCTGAGGTGCCGTTGAAGCCACCAACAGTTGTTGACTGCAGATCATGATATCTCTCACCTTACTCCACATCTATTGGCCAGCCCCTTGTGTCTATTTTTTTATACAAAGCCAAAGTGAACCAGTTGAAAACATTAGAGGCTGAAATATGAGTAGAATGTAAGAATGCATGATGGCCATGGAGAGGATTGAAGTTCCAAGTGGATGGTGAGAAATGGGACCATCTCTCACTAGAAAGAAAAACAACTGGACCTTGAATAAGGGCCAGCTAAGAAAGAAGAACAAGTCAGGCAATTAAGGGCTACTAAATCTTGAGCAGGGGCCAGACCAGATGACCCTCCTCAAAAGAATGCAGGAGCTTGTTTTAAGATAAGGGGCCCGGGACTGGGAGGACTGTCCTTGGAGCCGTAAGCTGCCAGCCGCTAAACCTGGAGATGGGAGGACTGTCCTTGAAGCTGAAAGCTGCCAGCTGCATAACTGCTATCTTTTTTTTGCTGACTAGACAATGTAAAGGCCTGATTTTTTAGGTATAAAAACTCTGTGCTTTGTGTGCTCGGGGTCGTCTCCTGCTTTGAAGGGACGACCCCCTTCGTGATCGGAATAAACTGCCTCTTGCTTTTGTATCGAACCGCGGTCTGTGAGTCTCTTTGGGGAGGGAGCCGTACGGAGACCCTGCGCCGGGAGTGCAGGTTTTGCAATGGGTCAGAACCTTCAACTCTAGAGCTAGGATGTCCAATGCCTTTTTTCTGTCATCTATAGGCACCTATACTCTCTTGTGCTGTCTCCTCCTCCCTCTGTCTTTACCTCTGTCTCTTTCCTCCTCCTCTCTCTCCTGTTCTCTCTCTATACACACACACACACACACACACACACACACACACACACACTACAGTATTAAGGTTTTTTTATATTCAGGTGAAACAGCCCCAACACAACCTCTCTTAAATTTTCACTTGGTGTTCTTTCTTTATGGAACACTTTCCTATAGGGAGGCTCATGGTGATTTCTGGTTCTTCCTTTAAGTTTTTTAGCTCATGCAATTTTGGCAAATGGGCTTTGGATGAAAATATGTATAAGGTAGTTAGTTCTCTTCACCTCTCTCTTGGATCATTCTTCAAATTTTCAAATACTCTATGCCTAGGTGCTTATATCTGATTAATCCAATTAGATTGGATGAATATGATTATGGGGGTAGGGGCATGATTAAGATCTCAGATACTTACAACCAATTTCATATGGAAAAACAAAAAATTCAGAATAGCAAAAAAAAATCTTGTACAATAAAAGATTTTCAAGAGGTATCTCTATGCCTGATCTCAAGCTGTGTAGTAGAACAGCAGTAATGGAAATTGCATGGCACTGTCATAGAAACAGAAAGGTGGATCAAGGGAATCATACATAGATACATATAAATAAAAATTAACCTTAAAAAGAGAAATATCTTGCCAAGATCCAGAAATAAATCCACACACCTATGGAAATTTAATTTTTGACAAAGAAGCCAAAACCATACAATGGAATAAAGACAGTGTCTTCAAGAGATGGTGCTAGTCTAACTTGATGTCTACATGGAGAAAAATGCAAATAGACCGTGCACAAAGTTAAAGTCCAAGTGGATCAAAGACCTCAACGTAAAACCAGACACACTAAATCTGTTGGAAGAAAAAGTGGGGAAGAGCCTGGAACTCATTGGCACAGGAGATAATTACCTGAACAGAACAACAGCAGTGCAGGCTCTAACATCAACAATTAATAAATGAGAGCTCATGAAACTGAAAAGCTTCTGTAAAGCAAAGGATACTGCTATCAGAACAAAATGAGAGCCTACAGACTGGGAAAAGTTCTTCACCAACCCTATATCTGACAGAGGAGTAATACTCAGAAGATATGAAGAATTGAAGAAGTTAAACACCAAAATACCTAACTAATGCACCTTCAAAAATGGGGTGAGGATCTGACTTGCTTCCGTGTATGTAGACCTATCTGCATTGCCCACGAGGCACACTAGGGTTGGCTACCCAGAGGCTATTTTAAGCTGTGGGCTGGCTTTCCCCAGGGTCAGAAGATTGTTCAAGGTTCCTGAATAAACTGCATTGAGAAGAACAAAAAAAAAAAAAAAAAAAAGATCAGAAAGAAGGAGAGGAGGACCTCCCCTATCAGTGGACTTGGGGAGAGGCATGTGTGCAGAAAGGGGGGGAGGGTGGTACCGGGAGGGGAGGAGGGAGGGACTTATGGGGGGATACAAAAGGAATAAAGTGTATTTAATAAAAGTTAAATAAAAAATTTAAAAAAATGGGGTACAGAGCTAAACAGAGAATTCTCAATAGAGGAATAAGGCAAAGAAACAAACAAAAAAAATTGTCCTTAGTCATCAGGGAGATGCAAATCAAAACAACCCTGAGATTTAACCTCACACCCATCAGAATGGCTAAGATTAAAAACCCAAGGGATGATGAATTCTGGAGAGGATGTGGATAAACGGGGAACCCTCCTCCATTGTTGGTGGGAATATAACATTACATAACCACTTTGGAAATCAATCTGGCGCTTTCTCAGAAAATTAGGAATAACGCTACCTCAAGAGCCAGCTATACCACTCCTAGGAATATACCCAAAAGATGCCCCACAATTCAATAAGGACATTTGCTCAACTATGTTCATAGCAGTTTTATTTGTAATAGCCAGAATCTGGAAACAACTTAGATGTCCCTAAACAAATGAATGGATACAAAAGGGGGATACATTTATAGAGTGGAATACTACTCAACAGTTAAAAACAAGGAAATCATAAAATTTTCAGGCAAATGCTGGGAACTAGAAATGATTATCCCAAGTGTGGGAACCCAGAAGCAGAAAGTCACATATGGTATACACTCACTTATAAGTGGATATTAGCCATATAATATTGGATAAACATACTAAAATTTATAGTCCTAAAAAAAGATAAATCATAAGGAGTACCCAGGGGAAGATGCTAAATCCTCATTGAGAAGGAACCCCGCACAGAGGTAGCCCATGACCGTTCAGTGTCCAAGTGGGTTCCATAGTAATGAGGACAGGGACTGTCTCTGACAGGAAGTGATTGGTCTGCTCTTGGATCACCTCTCCATGAGCAGGGAGCAGCCTTACCAGGCCACAGAGGAAGACAATGCAGTCAGTCCTAATGAGACCTAATAGACTAGGGTCAGAGGGAAGGAGAGGAAGACCTCCCTTATCAGTGGACTGGGGGAGGGGCATGGATAGAGAAGTGGGAGGGAGGGTGGGACTAGGAGCGGAGGAGGGAGGGAGCTACAGGGGTAATACAAATTGAATAAACTGTAATTAATAAAAATAAAAATAATTTTAAAAAAGAAGGGTAAACAGGAAAGATATTGGAAGTAGGAAAAGACAAGGAATTGTACAGGTGCCTTCCACAGAGGACCTCTGAAAGACTCTACCTAGCAGGGTATTGAAGGACCAACTGAGACTCATAGCCAAACTTTGGGCAGAGTGCTGGAATCCTTATAGGAGAAGAAAGAGATAGAGAGAACTGGAGGGGCCAAGAACTCCACAAGGAGACCAACAGAGCCCAAAAACCTGGGCCCAGGGTTGCCTGCACAGACCGATACTCCAACCAAGGGCCATGCATGGTGAGGACTTAGAACCCCTGCTTAAAGGTAGTCTATAGGTTGCTCAGTTTCTAAGTGGGTACCCTACTTAGGGGTACAGGTGTTGTCTTGACATGAACTCAGTGGCTGGCTCTTTGGTCACATTCCACTGAAGTGTGCAGCCTTGTCAGGCCACATAGGAAGATGCTGCATCCAGCCTTGATGAGACCTCATAGGCTAAGGTAATATAGAAGAAAGGGAAGTCTTCCCCTATCAGGAGACTAGGGAAAGGGCATAGGGGAGAAGAGGGAGTGTGGGTAGGACTGGTGGGAGACGAGGGAGGAGGGTGCAGGGGGGATAAAAGTGAATAAAGTGTAATAAATAGATAAATAGAATTATATAAAAAGACTGACAATATAAATTGTTTTTAATTCCTCAGATGTTGGGGGACAGGATGAGAGTTGTACCTAAGCTTTATGAATACATGGTTTGGTCTGAACCCAGAGTATTTCTATCTGTGTTCTAACTATCCTTAGGCCTAGGACTGGAAGCTTCTAGTCTCTGTACAATCTAATCTTTTCTAAGCCCTGATCATGAAAGCTTCTGGCCTCCACCTGCTAAACTGGTCTAGAATGTTTTCAGCCTTCAAGACTTACTGCTGAATAAATTCATCTTTTCTAATACTTTCTGAAATCTTTCATTCAACTCATCTGTTTTGGCCTAAGTCTTCTCTAAGATGACTGATTCAAATCTGCTTATCTTGCCTACTGACTGAATTTTTCTACTTGAAAAAACTGCCTCTGAACACCATGAACTGAACTGTATTTACAAAACAAACTGAACAAGGTGTAACTGCAAAAACTCAACCAAACGCAGCTACATTCAACTGCACTGCCCCAAACCACCACCCAAACTCTATTGTACTGTATCCAGGAATGAATCCTCTTGCTTTCTCCTGTCCCATTCTTTTTGTTGTTGCTGTTTGTTTGTTCTGTTTTTGTTTTCTTTTTTTTCATAGAGGTCTTTGACTTGCTTGGTTACAGTCACTCCAAGGTGCTTTATGTTATTTGTGGGCATTGTAAAAGGTGTTCTTTGCTTAATTTCTTTCTCAGTACTTTTGCCTTTGTATACAGGAGGGCTACTGATATTTTTGAGTTAATATTGTATCCAGCCACTTTGCTGAAAGCGTTTATTTATTTTTTTTTTTATTTTCTCTCTTCATCCCCACCTATGAAAAATGCACCAAATTATAAATATATATGTGCAGCTGAAGACTCCAGGCCAAATTGAGCAACATTTACTGGAAGTAAAGGTAAATTGTTCAATGTATACATTTTACATTAACAAGTGTTTCAGCAACCCTAGCAGTGGTCATTTCTTACAAGGAGAAGCAATTAAGAGGATTATAATTAGTGAAGCCTATTTAAAAATCTACAAATAGGGGCTGGAGAGATGGCTCAGCATACAACTTTTGCAAGACTCAAGTACAGTTCCAGTACCCTATGTCAGGTGGTTCACAACTGCAGCTGCAAAAGATCTAATGCCCTCTTTTAGACTCTGTAAATAACTGCACACACATACACACACAAATAATTAAAATAAAATAAGCCAATAAAGTTCAATAAAATATTTAATAAAATATCGTTTTTTATTATTAATTGCGCTTTATTCACTTTGTATCCCCCCCATAAAACCCTCCCTCCTGTCCTCCTAATTCTACCTTCCCTACCCCTTCTTCACACATGCCCCTCCCCAAGTCCACTGAAAGGGGAGGTCCCCCTGTCCTTCCTACTGATCTTAGTGTATAGAGATCTCATCAGGAGTGGCTGCATTGTACTCTTCTGTGGCCTGGTAAGGCTGCTCTCCCACTCAGGGGGAGTTGATCAAAGACCAGGCCAATCAGTTCATGTCAGAGACAGTCCCTGTTCCCATTACTATGGAACCCACTTGGAAAATGAACTGCCATGGGATACATCTGTGCAGGGGGTCTGGGTTATCTCCATGCATGGTACTCAGTTGGAGTATAAATCTCTGGAAAGACCCCTGTATTCAAATTTTCTGGTTCTGTTGCTCTTCTTGTGGAGTTCCTGTCCTCTCCAGATATTACTATTTCCCACTCTTTCATAAGATTCCATGCACTGTGCCATCAGTTGGCCATAAGTCTCAGTGACTGCTTTGATAGTCTGCAGGGCAGAGCCTTTCAGAGGCTCTCTGTGGCAGACTCCTAACTTGTTCCCTGTTTTCTCCTTCTGCTGATGTCCATCCTCTTTGCATTTCGGATGGGGATTGAGCATTTTAGTCAGAGTCCTCCCTCTTGATTAGTTTCTTTAATGTACAGATTTTAGTAGGTTTATCCTATATTATATGTCTAGATGAGTGAGTATATACCATGTGTGTCTTTCTGCTTCTGGGATAGCTCATTCAGGATGATCTTTTCCAGTTCCCACCATTTTCCTGCAAATTTCATGATTTCCTTGTTTTTTTATTGCTGAGTAGTATTCCATTATGTAGATATACCACAATTTCTGTATCCATTCTTCAGTTGAGGGGCATCTGGATTGTTTCCAGCTTCTGGCTATTACAAATAAAGCTACAACAAACATGGTTGAGCAAATGTACTTATTGTGTACTTGAGCATCTTTTGAATTTATGCCTAGGAATGGTATGGCTGGATCTGGAGGAAGTGCAGATAGTTGTCTGAGAAAGCACCAGATTGATTTCCAGAGTGGTTGTACAAGTTTACATTCCCACCAGCAGTGGAGGAGGGTTCCCCCTTCTCCACAAACTCTCCAGCATGTGTTGTCACTTGAGTTTTTCATCTTAGCCATTCTGATGGGTGTAAGGTGAAATCACAGGGTTGTTTTGATTTGCATTTCCCTAATGGCTAATGAGGTTGAGCATTTCTTTAAGGTTTCTCTGCCATTCGATATTCCTCTATCAAGAATTCTCTGTTTAGCTCTGTTCACCATTTTTTAATTAGATTACATGGTTTGTTGCTTTTCAGTTTCTTTAGTTCTTTGTATATACTGGATATTAGCCCTCTGTCAGATAAAGGGTTGGTGAAGATTCTTTGCCAATATGTAGGCATTCATTTTGTTTTGATGACTGTGTCATTTGCTTTACAGAAGCTTTTCAATTTCATGAGTTCCCATTTATTGATTGTTGCTCTTAGAGACTGTGCTGTTGGTGTTCTCTTCAGGAAGTTGTCTCCTGTACCAATGAGTTATAGGGTCTTTCCCACTTTTTCTTCTAACCAATTTAATGTGTCTGGTTTTATGTTGAGGTCTTTGATCCACTTGGAATTTAGTTTTGTGCAGGTTGATAAGTATGGATCTATTTGCATTTTCTACATGTAGATATCCAGTTAGATGAGCACAATTTGTTGAAGATGCTGTCTTTTTTCCATTGTATGGTTTTGGCATCTTTGTCAAAGATCAGGTGTCCATAAGTGTGTGGGTTTATTTCTGGGTCTTCTGTTCGGTTCCATTGATCCAGCATTCTGTTTGTATGCCAGTACCATGCAGTTTTTATTACTGTTGCTCTATATTACAGCTTAAGATCAGGGATGGAAATACCTCCAGAAGATCTTTTATTGTAGAAGATTGTTTTAGCAATTCTGGGTTTCTTATTGTTCCACATGAAGTTGAGAATTTTGCTTTCAAGTTCTGTAAGAAATGTGTTGGTGATTTGATGGGAATTGCATTGAATCTGTAGATTGCTTTTGGTTAGATGGCCATTTTTACTATGTTAATCCTGCCAAGCCATGAGCATGGGAGATCTTTCCATCTTCTGATATCTTCTTCTAATTCATTCTTCAGGCTAGAAATTTTTTTCATACAAGTCTTTGACTTGCTTCCTTAGGGTTACACCAAGGTACTTTATATCAATTGTGGCTATTGTGAAGGGTGTTGTTTCCCTAATTTCTTTCTCAACCCTTTCTTCTTTTGTATACAGGAGGACTACTGATTTTTTTGTGTTAATTTTGTATCCAGCCACTTTGCTGAAGGTGTTTATCAGCTGTAGTAGTTCCCTGGTAGAGTTTTTGGGGTCACTCAGGCATTCTATCATATCATCTGCAAATAGTGATAGTTTGACTTCTTCCTTTCCAATTTGGATCTACTTGATCTCCTTCAACAGTCTTATTGCTCTAGCAAGGACTTCCAGAACTATGTTGAAGAGATATAGAGAGAGTGGGCAGCCTTGCCTTGTCCCTGATTTCAGTGGGATATTTTTTTTAAGTTTCTTGCTGTTTAGTTTGACGTTGGCTATAGGCTTGCTCTATATCACCTTTACTATGTTCAGGTATGTACCTTGTATCCCTGATCTCTCCAAGACTTTAAACATGAATGGATGTTGGATTTTGGCAAATGCTTTTTCAGCATGTAAGGAGATTATCATGTGGTGTTTTTTTTTTTTTTTCAGTTTGTTAATATGGTGGTTCACATAGATGGATTTCCATATATTGAACCACCCCTGCATACCTGGGATGAGGCCTACCTGGTCATAGTGAATGATATCTTTGATGTGTTCTTGTATTCGTTTTGCAAGTATTTTGTTGAGTATTTTTGTATCAAGGTTCATAAGGCATATTGGCCTGAAAGTCTCTTTCTTTGTTCGGTCTTTATGAGGTTTTGGTACCAAGGTGACTGTGGCTCCATAAACGAGTTTGGTAGTGTTCCTTCTGTTTTTATTTTGTGGAATAGTTTGAAGAGAATTGGAGTTAGCTCTTCTTTGGAGGTCTGGTAGAATTCTGTACTGAAACCATATGGCCCTGGGCTTTTTTTGGATGGGAGACTTGTGATGACCACTTCTATTTCCTTAGGGGATATAGGACTATTTAATTGATTTACCTGGTCTTGATTCAACTTTGGCAATTGGAATTGATCAAGAAAATTGTCCGTTTCCTTTAGATTTTCAAATTTTGTGGCATCTAGACTTCTGAAGTAAGTCCTAATGATTGTTTGGATTTCCTCAGTATCTGTAGTTATGTCTCCCTTTTCATTTCTGATTTTGCTGATTTGGATGGTGTCTCTCTGCCTTTTAGTTAGCTTGGCTAAGGGTTTTTATAACTTGCTGATTTTCTCAAAGAACTAGCTCTTGGTTTCATAGATTCTTTGAATTGTTTTATTTGTTTCTAATTTATTGATTTCAGCCTTGATTTTGATTATTTCCAGCCATCTACTACTTTTTGGTGTGTCTGCTTCATTTTGTTTTTTTTTTTTCCTAGGGTTTTTAGGTGAGCTTAAACAAGCTCTCTTGAATTTCTTCTTGAAGGCCGTTAGTGCTCTGAGCTTTCATCTTAGCACTGCTTTCATTCTGTCCCACAAGGTTGGGTATGTTGTGCCTTGATTTTTATTGATTTCTAGGAAGACTTTAATTTCTTTTTTTTTTTCTTGTTATTTCTTCCCTGACCCAGCAGTAATTTAGTAGCAAGTTGTTCAGTTTCCGTGTTGTTGAGGTCCAGCTTTATTGCATTGTGATCAGATAGGATACAAGGGTTTATTTCAATCTTCTTGTATCTGTTGAGACTTGTTTTGTGATGAACCATATGGTCTATTTTGGAGAAGTTTCCATGAGGTGCTGAGAAGAAGGTAAATTCTTTTTTGTTTGGGTGTAAGTTTCTGTAGAGGTCTATTAGGTCCCTTTGATTCATGACCTCTGTTAGAGACATTGTTTCTTTGTTTAATTTGTTTTGTTGACCTGTCCTTTGTTGAGAGTGGGGTGTTGAAGTCTCCCACTATTATTGTGTGAAGATCTATGTGTGGTTTAAGTTTTATCAATGTTTCTTTTACAAATGTGGGTGCCCTTGTATTTGGGGCATAGATGTTCAGGATTGTAATGTCTTCCTGGTAGAAATTTCCCTTGATGAGTATGAAGTGCCTACCCATCTCTTTTGATTAATTTTGGTTGAAAGTCTATTTTATCAGATATTAGAATGGCTACTCCTGCCTGCTTCTTGGGTCCATTTGCTTGGAAAACTGTCTTCCAGCCCTTTTCTCTCA
>REGO01000080.1:3460552-3495590 GCA_010120015.1 Rhombomys opimus | reverse complement strand
TTTTCCTTCCAGTGTCTTCTGTAATGCTTGATTTGTGTGTAAGTATTGTTGAAATTTGTTTTTGTCATTGAATATCTTGTTTTCTCCGTCTATGAGGACTGAGAGTTTTGCTGGGTATAGTAGCCTGGGCTGACATCTGTGTTCTCTTAGGGCCTGAATGATATGTGTACAGGACCTTCTGGCTTTCATAGTCTCTGTTGAGAAGTCAGGTGTGATTCTTATGGGTTTGTGATTATATGTTACTTGGCCTTTTTCTCTTGCAGCTTTTAGCATTTTTTTTTTTTTGTTGTTGTTGTTGTTCTGTATACTTACTGTTTTGATTATTATGTGGCAGGATGATTTTCTTTTCTGGTCTAATTTATTAGGTATTCTGTAGGTCTCTTGTATTCTTATAGGCCTCTCCTTTAAGTTGTAAAAAATATCTTCTATGATTTTGTTGAAGATATTTTCTGGGCCCTGGAGTAGGGAGTCTTCTTTTTTTCCTCTATTCCTATTATTCTTAGGTTTTGTCTTTTCATATTGTCTTGGATGGTCTGTGTCAGGAATTTTTTAGATTTAACATTTTCTTTGATGGATACATTGATTTCTTCCATTGTATCTTCCACACCTGTGATTCTTTCTTCCATCTCTTATAGTCTATTGGTTATGGTTACCCCTGTAGTTCCTATTTTCTTGCCTAAATTCTTTCTCTCCATGATTTCCTCCATTTGTGTTTTCTTTAATTTTTCCAATTCTATCTTCAGATCTTAGGCTTTTTTGATGATTTCCTTCACCTTTCTGACTGTATTTTCCTGTTTTTCCTTCAATTCCTTCAGCTGTTTGTTTGAACAATCCTCTGTTTCTTTTATTTCTTTCAGTGATTTAAGTATTTCCTCTCTAAAGGCCACAAACTGTTTCGCTGCAACTTCCTGTATTTCTTTAAGGATGGCATAATCTGTTTCTTTATCTTCTTCAATATCTTTACAGATGGCCATAATTTGTTTGTTTTTATCTTCCTCTATTTCTTTACAGATGGTCATAATATGTTTGACTTTATCTTCCTCTAGGTCTTTAAGCACTTTATTTGTTTCCTCTATTATCCTCTTCATGAGCATAGATTTTAGGTCATCTTCTTGACTTTCAATCATGTTGGGGTGTCCAGAGCTACTTGCCCCTGGACTACTTAGTTCTGGAGATGCCTTATTGCTCTGTCTTTTGTTTGTTGAGCTTTTACACTGGCCTTTACCCATTGCGCTATCTTAGGTGTTGGGTGTTGGTTTCTGGTGGTTCCTGGAATCCTATGGTGGAGAGAATACCTTTGGCAGGAAGACGGTTTTTCCTGAAGGAAGCCTCCTCATTTTTTGGGGGTATGGCTGGTGTTTTTCAGGAGTTGCCACAGCTCACCTCAGGTGTACAGACCTGAGTTGTAACTGTGGTCCTAGTTAGTTAAGAGGGCTCTCCTTTCACCTGGAGAAGTCCTGGAGACAGCTGCCCTATTTCTGGGTGTCTTGCTATAAATTTAGTGAGCTGCTGCTGTAACCTGGGTGTCCCGTGGTTTGTTCAGTTTTGTTAAGGATAACTGGTTGCCCCTTGGAGCAGTATCTGGGGGTTGATCTTGGGGATCCCAGGCTTCTGTAGGTCTGAGGTTGGGGCTCTGTGCTCCAGTACCCAAACTGTAATCTGTAGCAGGTGAGTACTGCTCTCCTGGGAGCAGCAGGCTAACTGGTGCACAGCAGGTCCCCGGGCAGGGCCTGTCTGCAGGACCTTTTCCAGGGTTATACTCGATGGCCTAAGTCTGTCCCCGTTTGCTTCCTTCCCTGTAGGGTTTTCTCCGGACAGGGACTTGCAGTCTCTGTTGCTCTGGGGCACACAGCTCTGTCTGTGAAGGAGAGCTGGGCACTCAGCAAGTCTCTGTGCTTGCAGGTGGAGCCCAGTTTAGTGGTGGGGCTTGCACCCACCATTCTGCGGGACTTTTTCCAGGGTAAGACTGGGTGACCCAAGGCCCGTCTCATTTCCTTTCTTCCCTGTGGGTTTTTCTCATGAAAAAGACCCAGTGTCTTGTGTTTTTGTGCCCACTGTGCTGAAAGCATTTATCAGCTGAAGGAGTTCTTTGGTAGAATTTTGGGGGGTCAATCATTTTATACTATCATATCATCTGCAAATATTGATACTTTGACTTCTTCCTTTCCAATTTGTATTCCCTTGATCTACTTTAGTTGTCTTATTGCTCTAGCTAGGACTTCAAAGACTATATTGAAGATATATGGAGAGAGTGGGCAGCCTTGTCTTGTCCCTGATTTCTTCAACGGGATTGATATGAGTTTCTCTCCGTTCAGTTTGATGTTGGCTATAGGCTTGCTGTATATTGCCTTTACTATGTTGAGGTATGTGCCTTGTATCACTGATCTCTCCAAGATTTTAAACCTGAATGCATGTTGAATTTTCTCAAATGCTTTTCAGCATCTTAGGAGATGATCATGTGTTTCTTTTTTTCTTTCTATTTGTTTATATGGTGGATTACATTTATGGATTTTTGTATATTGAACCACAACTTCATGCCTGTGATGAAGCCTACCTGTTCATGGTAGATGATAACTTTTATGTGTTCTTGGATTCAGTTTGAGAATACTTTATTAAGTAGTTTTGAGTCAATGATCATAAGAGAGCTAGGTCTGAAATTCTCTTTTTTGTTTGGTCCTTGTGTGATTTAGGTATCAAGGTTATTTTGGCCACATACAATGAGTCTTGTAATGTTCCTTCCTTTCTATTTTTTGGAAAAGTTTGAAGAGTATTGGCATTAGCTCTTTTTTGAAGGTCTGGTATAATTCTGCACTAAAACCATAAGGCCCTGTGTTCTCTGGCAAGGATACTTTTGATGACTGCTTCTACTTCATTAGGAGATATAGGAGTGCTTAATCTATTTGCCTGATCTTGCTAAAAAGATTTGGCAAATGGAATTTATCAAGAAAATTTTCCATTTTGTTTAGATTTTCAAATCTTGTGGCATATAGTGTTTTGAAGTAAGACCTATCTATTCTTTGAATTTCTTCAGTGTCTGTCATTATATTGCCCTTTTTGTTTTTGATTTTGATGATTTGGATAGTTTCTTTCTGCCTTTTGGTTAGTTTTGCTAAAGGTTTCTCTGTCTTGATGATTTTCTC
Organism: Rhombomys opimus; assembly: GCA_010120015.1. Classification (NCBI taxonomy): domain Eukaryota; kingdom Metazoa; phylum Chordata; class Mammalia; order Rodentia; family Muridae; genus Rhombomys; species Rhombomys opimus. Next base: position 3,492,450 of record REGO01000080.1, on the reverse strand, counting down.
AAAGCTCTTTCTGCCTTTTGGTTAGTTTTGCTAAAGGTTTCTCTGTCTTGATGATTTTCTCAAAACTAAACAAAGTTTAGTTTTGTCACAGAATTTGTTGTTTGCTCCATCAATGCTTATTGGAAGTTTTGTTGGATATAGTAGTCTGGTTTGACATCTGTGTTTTCTTAGAGTCTGCATGTCATCTGCCCAGGCCCACATGGCTTTCATAATTTTTGTTGAGAATTCTGGTGTGCTTCTGATAGGTCTGCCTCTGCATATTACTTTGTCTTTTTCCCTTGCTGCTTTTAAGATCTTTTCTTTGTTCTGTAGATTTAATGTTTTTACTATTATGTGACGTGAGGACTTTCTTTTCTTGTCTAGTCTAGTTGGTGTTCTGTAGGCCTCTTGTATGTTTAAGGACATCTCTTTCTTTAAGTTGGGAAAATTTTCTTCTATGATTTTCTTGAAATTATTTTCTGGACCTTGTTGCCTTGAATCTTCTTTTTCATCTATTCCTTTAATTCTTAGATTTCATTGTTTCATGGAATCTTTGAGTTCTTGGATGTTTTGTGTTTATAACTTTTCTGACTTTAATTTTTCCTTGAGAGATGTGTCAATTTCTGCAATTGTATCTTCAGTGCCTGAGATTCCCTCTTCCTTCTCTTGTATTATGTTGGTGATGCTTACCTTTGTGGTTCTTGATCTCTTTTGTATGTTCTCCAGATCCAGGGTTTTTTCTCTGTTTGTTTGTTTGTTTTTATTATTATTGATTCTAATTCAGTTTTCATGTCTTGCACCATTTCCTTCATCTGTTTGAAAGTGGATTCTTGTCTTTCCATGATGGCATCTATTTTTTTGTTTGTTTCTTCTTTATTTGCCTCTAGTAACCAGATAAGCATGGATTTTAAATCATTTTACTGTGTTTCCAATGAATTAAAATATCCATTGATTTTGGCTGTTGCTGGCGAAGCCATGATGTTCTGATTGTTGTTGGATGTGTTTTTACATACATGTGGCCTTTAGCCATCTGCTGGTTCATAGCCTGTGCTGTTTGTTCTTGGAGCCTGCACTTCAGACTGGGTTCCTCTGTCTTTGGATTCTAGAGTATTCTTCAGGAAGATGAGAGAGATCCACAGGTGTGAGAGAGGGTATTGGTGTTTCAGATGCAGCCAAGGGAGCAAGGATACAGGCACAAATGAGCAAGTGAAGGAATATGTGTGGGAGTTTGCCTGCCTGTAAGGGTTAAGTGTAAGGGAGGAGCTTAAGGTCAGGCTGTGGTGCAGGTGTGGCTGTGGTTTCCAGGCACAGTGAACTTGCACAAGTGCCCTGAATGTCTTAGTGGCACACAGGCCTGTCTCTGTATTGTGCTCCAAGTGCTCAGATCTGTCTGGGCTGCACCGACTTGGCTCCAGAAGTTGTTTCCAGGAATTGTTTGGTTGGACTCTCCTGCAAGACCTATCGAACATGGGCTTCAATGTTGAGAATGCTGTCCCAGGGATCCCTATGCTTTGCCCACAGTGGGGGTGGGTGGGAGGAATCCTATGTCTCATGGATTGTGTAGAGGGATGCTGGATCTGGAGCTCTATAAGCACTTTCTTGTAGATGCACTCACTGGCAGGCTCATGAGGTAGGTGCAGAGGGCCTACTTGCACTTACTTGCAGGTGTATGTGATAAGCTCAGAGAGCCTATAGTTTTCGACTCGCAGATTTGGATCCCCTTTTTAGATGTTAGTGTAAGGAGGTGACCCATCCCTGGGGTTATGCACTCCCCTCTGCTATGTGCAGCTGCTGTGAAGCCACCAGAGAAAGTGATGGTGCAGCCAATTGTGATAATGCAGGGGAAGGGTAGTTCACCAGTCTCAGATACCCTACCCCCACCCCAGAAATGTTTACAGAGGGTCTGGATCCAATCTGTTCCAGCTCACAGGTTGTCCCCTCTAACTCAGGAAGCATCAAAGTCAATACTCTGGCTTCAGCTGCCTATGCACTCACCAGTTTAGGAGTTTCAGATTCTCTACCCTTCAGAAATAGTGCATGCTTGTTGCTGCCATCTTTCAGTCTCTATAGTCTGCACTCCTAATCACCATAAATTCTGGATTGAATGAAATAAGATGAAAAGACAATGGGGTGAACTGATTTCTTCTAACTGCAACTCATGGCTAAATTTTAAAGAGGGATTGAAAGTGTATTACACTCAAAGCAAAGAGAGATTTTGAGGTTTTTTTTTTAATGCATAAGTGATAAGAACATCTTATCAGTTCTTCTCATTAGTTTGAGAAAACCAAAACAAACTTGAGTTTTGAATCTATGACTAATAATGTTGTATCGAATCCAAACATTTTGCATAGCTCTGATGAAAGATAAGATTTTGAAGAATTTGAATGTTACCACACAGACCCATTTTTGCCTCACTGTTACCCTTCCTAAAACATTCATGGTCACTTGTAAGGGAGGAGAAAATAAAACCAACTTGTTTCCATTGCAAGCTATAACCACAGAAAAGGGGCAATACAATAATCTACACCGAGGTCTAGAGCGCTGGCAAATCAAAGCAAAAGAATAGCAGGAGTACATTTTCATTCCAGTCAAGGGAACATCCAGTTTCCACCCCAACTGGAAGGAGAATGAGCTTCAGAGGAGAGCAATAGTTCACTCTTTCCTCAGATGGTCAAGGGCGTAGTTAAGTTAGAATGATAAAATTGGTAACAGGACAGTTTAGGGAACATGTGGAGAGCCACTTGTTTGTCAAGCTGCTTTCTTACTGAACTCTCAGTGAAAAACATGTTTTCACACTGGCCTTCCCCTGGAGTCAGGGATAGGCAAGATGTTTTTAATAAGTTCACTTCCTTTTGTTTGTGTGAGGATCACACAGACAGGTAGTTGAGGTAAACACGTTTGACTTTTTGATGAAATTCATTCTATGAAGATGCTTTGCTCTGACTATAAAAAGGGTCTATGGAGTCAACTGAGGGGCCTAGTTTCTACTGGAAGCCCTCTTAAACAGATCCCATCTGTAGTGTCTTGGTTTTTTAAAAATTTTCTTTCAATCCTCACTCCCTATTCAAGAACTGTTCAACTCTGACAGTGGGCTCTGACAGTTTGGCACCTGAAAAGGGACTTTGAGATACGAGGAAGCAGTGAAGGACAATGCAGTTGTTAGAGAGCTCAGATCATAAAATAAAGAGAAAAGGGTGAGGTGAGTAAAATTCTCATGTTTTTTATATGGAATTTAATTAGAAATAGTTTTTATATGTGGCAGAGGACTGAGAAAGTGAAAATTTCAGGGTTAGGAAGAGGAAAGAAAGATGGATGCTTTGGAACAAAATGAGATTAAACCATCTGCTCCTCCAAAAGAGTTATATGTCCCTCCTAATGATAATTTATTGTTAGAGGAAGACTTTGAGAAAAACTTAGATCTTGCTGAGGTTGCAGAGATAGAGGAAGAACATGCTAGGCAGAAAGAAGATGTAACTGAGTTTTATGGCTTTCCAGTTCCAGAACAACCTGACGGACAGGATAATAAGGTGAGAGTCTATGCTCCTATACATTTTTAGCAATTAAAAGAATTGAAAATTGCAGATGCTCAATAATAAAGCATCCTGACAAACAAGTGGCTCTCCACAGGAACAATATTGTGGGTCCTTCATAGAGTGTAAGTACTCACGAGGAAACAGAGAAAACAGCCTCGGTGTAAGTACTCACGAGGAAACAGAGAAAACAGCCTCGCCAGAGATGTGTTCATTAGGACCTAGACATATTTATTTGATCTTTATGGTTGGTCTCTTTTTGCTGCTGCTCTTCTACTTGTTTAGTGGGTGCATAAGAGCAGTTTCAGAATTTTTAGAAAAGATCCCAGGAATATGGAGGTTAATAAAATAGTGTCTTGGTTGTGAAACAGGATTCTTATAAATTTATATATGACTTGGCTCAGCCATTATTGATCAACACAGAAAGTAATGTCTGTTGAGACAGCCTGTCTCCCAGGACAGCTAGCTGACTCTCTTGGATAACAATTTAAGAAGGAAAGACTGCAAACCCACAGAGTTTCTTAAGACTGCAACAATTTTCTCATTCTGTATCTCCTACCCTACCCCATAGAAGTTCACACTAAAATTTTGCCCTAACGGATCCCTCAGTATCCTACAGGAGAGAACCTGTCCCTTGCTGTGAAATAATAAACAGAATCATTGTTTGAAGGTCAGACTCCAGTCTTTTTTCTGCCATCTGTCCCTTTAAGTTGCCAAGTAAATGTAGCATTTAATTCCAGCTTTGAAACCCCTAGTTAGACTTAGCATGCTGGTGCAAAATTTAAACCTGTAAATAAGCATCTCTTTGTTCAAAGTGAAACAAAAAAGATACATTTACCTGAGATGCTATCAGGTGTTTTCCCATCTGACATTGAATAAATATGGATTACTCTTACATGGTGTTTTTCCTGCAATGATGAGTTCCATCATAGTCTTTGCTTTTGCTTCCATGCTTTTGTTTGTTTTGTATCCATTACAGAAACTGAAACACCAAAGAGCATGCATGGACTAGACTTTGGCCTCCTACATATATGTAGCTTATTGTCAGCTTGCTATTCATGTGGGTTCCCTAGCAAGCACAGCAGGGACTGTCAGGGACTGTCTCTGACTCTACTGACTGCTTTTAAATCACTTTTCTCTAGCTGGGTTGCATTTTCCTGTCCTCCATGGGAGAGGGTGCAGTTAGTTTTGATTCAACTTGATGTGCCAGGGTGAATTGATATGGTTGGGGTCTCCTCTTTTCTGAGGAGAAAGAGAGGGGGAAAAGAGAGAAGGAGGTGGTAATGTGGGAATAGGAGGTTAAAAGGGTTGGGCTTCAATCAGGATATAAAGTGAATAAATAAAGTAATTAAAATAAACTAAATGCTAAGTTCTAGAAGAAGTTGCAAGTATCATTCATAGTAAGCAACATACTGGCAATCCAGGTATGTAGATACTTTTTCACTTCCTCGATAGTTTGTTCTGTGACACAGTATGGTGTCTTCTTATTCCTGACTGCTGCATGTCTGCCAGACTTTCTGATATCCCTCCTCATGTCATTGCTACCATTTTGTTCTGTAAGTCCAATCCATGTAGTTTATATGCTTCACTTACTTTTACAAATGATCAAAGTGCTTTGGAAACAGAATGGTTGATCACAAATAAGCACTTTTGCGTGGAGCATTAATTTGGATTATGGGTGGAGCACATTCCCCTGAACTCTGTTCAGAACCAAGAACCCTATAGCCCTTTCTGTTGTGCATTTTACAGTATACTCATACAGCTCTAGTATTATAAGGGATCTAGGACAGGACACATCTGACACCCTAGATGACTACTGCTCAGAGAGAAGGACAAAGGCAGTGTAATTTTCCTATGAGGTACTACAGATATTTTTTGACAGTAGAATTTATTTTAGTTCAGTACCAGAGTTTGGAAGATCAACAAAGTCACTGTCCATCCTGATGAGACCTGACAGGGTAGGGTCAGCAAGTAGGGTAGGAAACCTCCCCTATCAGTGGACTTGGGGAGGGGCATAGGAAGAGAAGAGGGAGGGACAGTGGCATTGTAAGGAGACACAGCAGGAATACAAAGTGAAAAAATTAATAAAAAATTAATGAAAAAAATAAAAGTCACTGCCCTTTAAAAGCCACTGATGTCCTCCCTATATTATTCCTCAAATTGCTACACCAATGCATTTCTTGCCACCCTCAGGTAGGTGTACCTTGGCTGCTGGAAAGATGAAGCTTTCTCTAGCAGAAGACAGAGATCTCTGGGTTTGACAGCAGTTTATAAAAGAGAAAGTGATATTGATGACAGCCTCAGAAGTGATTATTCTTTCTGGATTATCAAAGAAATTTTGGAAAATGTTTATTACCAAAGGAAATGGAAAATATTACTTATACATATGACATGTCTGGCTTATTGGTAAAACTCAATTATGCATTTCTGATGATGAAGCAAGAGGAGACACTTGGGAAGGAAGGGGATTTGTGTTTGTTTATGTCATGGTTTACTAGTATCAGTTAAGAGGAGAGAGGGGAAATTTAAAGAAACAAAAACACTTTCTCATAGGTCCCAGCACAGGAGGCACAGCAAGTTACATAAGGGTCGCATAGAAGAACATCAAACTGGGCAGGAGACAGAAGACAGAGGTAAGGGAGTGGATTATTCCACTTTGTGGGAGTTTATTTGGGAAAGGTCAGACATGGAAGTGTAAACAGTTTGGGAGTTGGTGTGTGAATAACTTTGATAACACTGGGACATAGGGATCATCTGGAATTATCTGGTTCCTGATCTGTGGGGAATAATGCAGAATTCAGGGAAATTATTGCATAATATCTTTTCCAGGGACAGTAGACTTGGTGGAGGAGGTGGAGCTCTGTGTTGTTGAGTCTGTCAGTCATAAGGACTGGAATTTTTACTCTTTTTTAGATAGCTAGCTCCCATATTTGGAAGACACCTTAACATCATTGTATGTAGCAAATCATGCACACACACATTCACACCCACATCCACCCTCCCCACAGATCTTATCAAAATGAGGTAATGTTATTACAAGACTATGATTTTATGCCATTTTAATAAAATATGCACTGTGGTCTAAGTGGCTTAGAATTATATCGTTAAAACCAGCTTGTCTTCCATCAAGATACATATATTTCAGACATCTTAGATATATTTTAAGCTCAGATCTTTTTCTGCAGAAATTCACTGTCAGTTTTTAAATTTCCTGGGTTTCAGGCTCTCTGGAAGGCAAAGGGTAACAGAACAAGAACTCGGACCTTAATTAGGAGGTTCATGCATCTTAAATCCTGTATTGTTTCCTGCATATATCTGTGTGCTTATGTACAGGGAACTGTCCTTGGAGAAATGGAAAAAATTATTAAAATAGAAAATCAGTTTATGTTCTTATGTTTATCATTCATATTTACTTGGAGACTGAATATGAAAAGTTTTAATGGCAAAGAACTTTCTAGAAAGTTTTTATTATCCAGAGGAACAGGGATATGAAATTGAGTTGTAACCTTACCCATAAAGTTGACTGTGGTAAGTTCTATTATAGTAGAATTCTGTTATATCTGGTTTTATTTCCACATTCCTTGTTGTGTATTAATACCCACCTTTCTCATTGTGCTTATCTCTTAATGGGAAATAGTTTCTGAATATCCTTGCTGTTAATAGAAGAGTGTGTAGAAATCTTTCTTTCCCCCGGTGGTGTGATAAAATTAGCTTTGTTATCATTAGTTGGCTCATTTAGAGAACCTTGCAGTGCTAGATGGTTGCGGCACCTGGCAGGGATCCGCTTTGAATCTTCCTTTCTTAGTTGTGTCGGCAGAATTTCAATTGTATAGGTTTCTTATTTGAGAAATGTTTCACTATCTGAACATTTAAATAGTAATTTAATGCTATTCCAGTGATGGAGGCCTCCTGGAAATCAGGCTCATTTTGTGCTGGGTTGAATGGTGGTGCTGCTGTTGCTGTGTGGAGTGGAAGAGGTGAATGCCATGAGACGTTTCTATAAAACCTGGGCTAAGGGTGCAAGAGCCTTGTTCATTTCTTTCACTTGTCTTTCCTCTTTGATTTTATTCAAATGTAAATACACTTGTTTTAGCATTATGATAATTTTTATATTAGCGTTTTGCTATTTATTTTATTTATGTTTTTGAAAATAGACTTTTTAATACAATGTATTCTGATTATGGCTTCTCTTTTCTCAACTCCACCCAGATCTTCTACTTCCAAACCTACCCAGATCCAGATTATTTCTTTCTTTTCCTCATTAGGATACAAACAGGTTTCTAAAAGAGAATATAAATAATATGAACTACAGGAACTTAAAATCACCTGGATCATGTTGGCCTGGGGACATCTCAGTGGGAGACTGTTTTGATTGTTGCTTAGTTAGGGAAAAATCCGGTACATTGTGAGATGCATGATTTCATTGCTGGGTGCTAAGCTATATAGTCAGGGGAAATTTAGTAACCATCAAGGAACAAGGGTGCGGTTGTTTCCCTTTGCTCTTGACTCTCAATGTACTGTGATTCACTGCTTGGTTTTCTGCCTTGACATCACTCAATGATACAGAGTAACCTGGCATTGTAAACTAAAATAAACTGTTTCTTCTCCCTCCTGAGAGGAATTCTGACATTTTCTTTTCTTCAATCCAGATCTTTTCTAGTTTCCCAAAATAAACTCTTTGAAGAAGGATATATTTTACAAAGTTCTGCTAATTAAAACAGTAAAACAACACATATCAATTTTAATTAAAATAATATAATTAAAAATTTATATTATTTAAAAATTGACATCTCATTTTATACTGAGAACATTTTTGAGTATATTGAAAAGATAAAAAGATTACGTATGTATTTGTAAAATATAAAGAGAACATGCTAGGATTTATTCTTCTGTGGTCTAATTATATTTAGACAAGTCTGGTAGAAGAATAAATGTGTTACCTTTATTAATATTTCATATAATAAACAGCCCAGGGAACAGTCCTGAGCTGCAGTAATTGTGGTCATAGAATCCCTCAATATGCAGTAGATGGTGTCTTCATTACTATAACAATGAGTTTATACAAATTTAAAGATATCCTTATCATTAGTTGCAGTTCCTTAGCATGCACAAAGTTCTGGGTTCAGTCCCCAGCAATATATGAACCTGGAAGCATGGTGGTCCATTCCTGTAATCCTGACACTTGGGAGATGGGACCAGGAAAATCAAAAGTTCACAGTTATTTTCAACTTGTAAAGAGTTCAATCCTACCCTGAGCTGTAATCAACATTGTCTCAAAAAAATTCTAATCTTTTTCTGTAAAAAAAAAAGAACATATGCATAAATGATATAACCAATGTAACAATGTTTAACAATTGTGTAGTGTCTATTATTTCTCATAACATATTTAGGAATTCATCAAGTAGTAATTAATTAAGATAAATATACCTAATATCCTTAGAATAAAGGTATTGCGATTACACATATTTTGCAGATGACAAAAACAAAGATCATGAAAATAATACTTTTCTTGAGCTAATATAGTAATCAGAGGCAGTGCAGAGGTTAAATTTATACAAATATTATTAACAACCATTTCATACTGTGTCTGCAGGTGAAATAAATACATCCAGAATCATTCTGGAAATGAAAACTCAGTAGTTGACAAATGTTTGGGTAGAAAGGTAAAAAAACAAACACAGTATCAAAGGAAAGCAAATGAAAACCAAAGCTCAGATGGTACCCAAGAGAAGTTGGGTAGCTGTGGTTCCCAGAATCCAGGTGATGAGGATTTTAGAATTACAGTTCTGTGTCAGGTCTTACTCCACTTGGTTATTCTCACGTGTTATAACTTGGGTTAATACCAAGTGCCAGACTAAAACCATGCTTCATTTCCCTGATTTTTGTTTTAATTTATCCATAAACTTTAATTTTATAAAGTCTACTCTGTGATCCACATCTTCCATAAATGTAGAATGTTTATACAAGTCGATCCATCTGATCACCTCATAATTCACAATACAGTTCCTCTTTCATCTTTCTGTTTATTAAGTTTTTTTTATTTATTTACTTTATATCTAGACTGCCACCAGCCTCTCCTAGTCCCACCCTCCCACCAATTTCCCCCTTTCTTCTCTGAAAAGGGGTTTCCCCAACCATAGTACCTACCCCAGCACATCAAGTCTCATCAGGACCAATTGCATCCTCTTCCACTGAGGCCAGGCAAGGCATCCCTGGCAGGGTGATGTGAAATTGGATGTCTTACGGGCTTCAGGACATGTGATGATGTATAACCACCCTTAGAGTTGGAGAATAGCTAGATTATCCTAACAGTCACACGTCCATGTATTCAAGATTTTTCTGTAATAACTGCATCCACTAATATTTTTATTTTACATCTGAGATTATAATAAAATTACATAATCTTACTCCTCTTTCTCTAAACCTTCCCATACACTTCTCTTTGCAGTCCTTTAAATCCATGGCCTCATTTTCCATTAACTTTTCTCATTCTTTTGTTACATATACATATGAGTATATACATACATATATACTCATAGGTATAACCTACTCAGTCTGTATAACATGATCTTTTTGTGTGCTTGCTTTCAGGTTTGACCATTTTGTATTGGAAAACCAATGGTGTGCTCTTCTCAGGAAAAGACAATTTCTCCCACTCTTACCACTGTTTAGTTGCGTGTTGTTATTTGTTGTGTACGGCTGGGACCTCATGATCTTTCCCCAGTCCACTTTGGCATGTCTATTGTTGTTGTCCTTGTTCAGCTCATGTTTAGACAGATATCTTGGTGAGACTTTATGGATGAAATGTCTGACATTACTAAGAGACACTATCTCAGGGCAAACTCCCTAATTCTCTGGCTCCTACAATCCTTCTACACCCTCTTACACTATTGTCCCTTTAAGAATGGCAGTGCTTTGTAGATGACTCATTGAAACTTGTCTCTTTGCTATCTCCCGTTAATCTTTTTCCTGAATATCAAATAATTGGAAAATATATATTGACTTTTTACTTGCTAGTAAGCATTTAAGTTTTTTCTTTTCATTTATTTACAATCTGGGAACAGGGGTCTTTTCTGAGACTGCTACTCAAACCAAGGACCATGCATGTAGATAACCTAGAACCCCTGCACAGATGTAGGGCATGGCAATTCAGTGTCCAAGTGGGTTCTGCATAGTAATGGGAACAGGGACTATCTCTGACATGAACTCAGTGCCTGGCTCTTTGAACACCTCCCCCTGGGGGGGAAGCAGCCTTACCAGGCCACAGATGAACACAATGATGCCAGTACTCATGAGAACTGATAGGCTAGGGTCAGATGGAAGGGGAAGAGGACTGCCCCTATCAGTGGACTGGGGGAAGGGCATGGGAGGAGAAGAGGGAAGAAAGGTGGGATTGAGAAGGGCTGAGGGAGGGGCTACAGCTGGGATACAAAATGAATAAATTGTAATTAATAACAGCATATGTAACATTTACATATATAAATATTAATATTATATAATGGAAAATTAGAAAAACTTTAGTCAAAATCTAACACATGTCCTATTTTTTCAAGTACATTTTTATTGATAGACAGCCATATCCATTCATTATTTATTTTCGTTATCATTTTTTTGTGCTGTAATAGCAGAGTTTAGCTCTTGAGACCATTATGTGACCTGGAGATTATTATAACATATTCACTCTCTTTTCCTCCATAAAGCACCTGCAAACATCTGGTTGTACAGTCTCATGCAGAGAATCCGTGGGGATATTCACTCTCTGAGCAACTGGAGTTATACAGTTTTCATCTACTTCAAACACTTTAGATTTTAGGTTATTCTATATCGATTTCCCTATTTTATGTGTAAAAAGATGTCTCACAGCTGAGGATATGCTTGAGGCTGCTGTTTTATACAAGTTCTTTATTTAAAGAAATTATAATTTTACACCGACATCAAATTTTTTGATAAGGAAAATTGAAATGGCTTACAAAATAGCTTTGTATGGAGGAAAAAAGAAAGCCATATTAGCCAAGGATAGCATTTGACAGACTTAAATAAGGTTTCACTATTGATTTTGAATGTTCTTGTTTAGTTTTTTCTTTATTTAATTTATTATTTATTACAATTTATTCACTTGGTATCTCTGCTGTGGCTCCCTTCCTTGTCTTCTCCCAATCCTACCCTCCCTCCCTCTTCTCCTTTTATGCCCTTTCTCTAGTCCAATGATGGGGAGGTCCTCTTCCTCTTCTTTGTGACCCTATTCTATCAGGTCTCACTAGGACTGGCTGCATTGTATTTTCTGTGGCCTGGAAAGGCTGCACCCCCAAAGGGTAAGTGACCACAGAACCTGACACTGAGTTCATGCCCTGAGACAGCCCCTGATCCCTTTATTAGGGAATCCACTTGGAGAATGAGTCTATGGGCTTTATCTGAGCAAGAATCTTAAGTCTTCTCCATGCATGGTCCTTGGTTGGAGTATCAGTCTCTGCAGGGCCCTCAAGGCTCAGAGGTTTTTGTTTTTCGTTTTTTTTGTTTCTGATTTTTTTTTTGGAAGGGGCTCTGTTGACCACCTTTAGGAGCTCCTGTCCTCATTAATCCTAAGCAATCTTCTTTTTAAATTTTATTAATTCACTTTACATCCCTATCATAACCCATCCCTCCTATTGTCCAGGTCACACCCTCTCTCCCTCTTCCCCTTATTCTGCCTTTCTCAGAAAAGGAGAGCCCTCCACCAACTCACCCCAACAAGTCAAGTCACATCAGAACTGAGCATATCCTCTTTCTTGGTAGCCTGACAACACAGCACTCGAGGTGGAAGAGGACTAAATACAGAATTCTCAGCAGAGGAATATCAATGTCTGAGAAGCACTTAAAGAAATACTCCACTGTCATTAATCATCAGAGAAATGTAAACCAAAATGACTCTGAGATTTCATCTTACACCAGTTTAATATCAAAAATTCAAGTGACAGCATATGCTGGCAAGGATGTGGAGAAAGGAGAACACTTCTCCATTGCTGGTGGGCATGAAAACTTGTATTATGGAAACCAATCTGGTGCTTTCTCAGAGAAGTGGGAATAGGTCTACCTCATGACCCAGCTCTACCATTCCTGGGAATTTATCCAAAAGTCGTTCCACCATAGAACAAGGGAATTTGCTCAGCTATGTTCATACCGGGTTTATTTGTAATAGCCAGAATCTGTAAACAAAGCAGATGTCCCTCATCCAAACAATGAATAAACAAACTGTGGTACATTTACACAATGGAATACTTCCCAGCTTTTAAAAACAAGGATATGATGAAGTTTTCATGCAAATGGATGGAATTAGAAAATATCATTATGTGAGTGAGGTAACCCAGACCCAGAAAGACACATGATATATAATCCTAAGAAATCTTAAAATCAAATAACATGCTAATGTTCACCAACGAGAAAGACTGTCCGATTGCAACTTATTATTTGAATATAGATCTTCCTTCCACAATGCCATCGCTTCCAGTTAGTAACACGCTTTTTCAAGGTTCTGAAAGCTGAATGAAGTGGGGTATAGATGGAGGATTAGTTTACTAGATATGTAAATTTAAGGGTTACAGTGTTGCCCTCCTACTTTCTGTCTGAAATTATGTGAGTAGCCTGTGAAATATGCTCATACCATCTCTACTTTGGTGTTCTGTATTCTCCTAGACCCAGAACAGAACCAAGGACTAGGGACTGAGAAGACTAAAGCCATGAACTAAAATAATCCTCCCTGATGCTTAATGTTAATGATCAAGGGGACAGATTCTAAAATCACCTGGGAGAGATTTAGATTAAAATACCTGTTGCAATTGTCTTGAGTGTATTAATTGAGGTGGGAAGATAATGACATTTTCCTACTTTGTTTATTGCTGTTGCTGTTACAAAATACACTGCCAAAAGCAACTCAATGGAAATGGGAATATTTTGACACAGAGTTCAGGGATACATACTTTGGTGAAGTCAAGGCAAGAGGAGCTTAAAACACCTGGTCATATTATATACACAGGCAAGAAGCAGGGAGCAATGTAGTCCTGCTGCTTCTTAGCTCATTTTGTCTACTTACACAGTCCAGAGTTCAAGCCATGGAATGGAAACCACCAGTAGTAGATGGTCCTCTAATACTTCCTGAAAAAGGATGACAATGCTAAGGCTCATAAGACACTTGATTTGTCTGCCATATGACAGTTTTCACTTTCCTTTTTTATTAAGTTCACATGATCCATTCATTATCTGTTTTTCATTCCCTGTTTTTTCCTAGCCTGACTCTTGTTCAGTTTATTTTTAAACAATATTTTTATTATGTGCATTTGTGTTTAGCCTGCATGTGTGTCTGCACGAGAGAGACAGAACCACTGGATCTTGAGTTATAGACAGTTGTGAGCCTGCCATTTAGGTTCTGGGAACTGCACTCTGACCCTCCTGGAAAAGTAGCTAATGCTCATAATTGTAAGACATCTCTCCAGCCCCTCTTATTTAGTTTCTAATCATTGTAAATCTTCCACATGCTTCTGTCTGAGAATTTGTAACTATTTAATGAGAGAGTTAAGAATTGCAGCCTTTGTTGCCTCTTCTAAGACAAATTTTATTCATGAACACATGTTAACCGCTTGTGAGATGTAAGAGAGAAGTTGAACAAGTACAGAGAACAAGATAAGAAACATATTAAACACATTGAGCTTTTTGGAAAAATGGTTCAGTGATTAAGATTTCTTGTTGTTCTTACAGAGAATCAGAGTTCATATCCTAGCACTCATATCAGGAGGTTCACAATGGCCTATAACTCTAGCTCCAGTCAAACCCAACACAGTATTTAGGCCTCTGCATGGACCCATACTCACACATGCACACAGGGATAAATTAATAAATAAATACTAAAAAATAAAAAATAGACATTTAGCCGTAAACCACCCATTGTGCCAAAAAATGTGTGCGCTGCCTGAAACATAGAAAATATGAGGGGGTAGCTTAAAGTATGTTAAAACTTAAAGTGAAATGCAATTCCTACCATGTTGGAGGAACCCAGCTGTTTGAGTTTGCAGTTCTCCCAGTCCGGATAGGCATTCTGAGCTTGGTGTTAATGTACAGAACTCTCTCTTTCCAGCAGGGCCTCCTGCTCTCTACCTGACTTTATCTGGAGAATGTCTTCAGAAAGGAATGCCCTTAACCACATTTGATGTATGCCTTTAACTCCCTGCTAGCTCTCCTCTCATTGGGCCTATATGATAATTAAGTACCCTGTTCCCGTTCATATGATAGGAGAGTGCTGTTTAATGCAAATCAAGGGTCCTTGAAGTGCTTAGTTTTATTCAACATGTACACCTTCTTTGGAGTCTGTCGCACACTCCCCGAGGGGTATATAGCCTTAGTTGTCTGGAATTAAAGTTGAACTAGCTCCCTGCGGTGGTTCCCGGGTGTGTGGTCCCTGTACGGCGTTCTCTGGCCATTCCCAGGCATGCTCCTTGTCTAGCATCCCTCCTGACTTTGTGGGCTGCTGGGAGACAACCCCCAGGCAGGAGGAGAACCATAATAACACATGTGAAATGCCAAATAAAATACATGTAATAAATGTCAGTTTTGATATTAGTTCATTTGGGTTGTTGTTGTTAATTTGTTTTCCTTTTGCCTGCAATTCAACTAAGTACCTGAAGCATGCAGGGAAAGCATTCTGCCATGGAACACTAAAGCCAGTTCTTATATGTTTCTTTGTTATAATTGTTACTATCACAAACTAGAATTCTGCTCTGTTGATTTCATGAGTTCTCTCTAAGCACTATGGTCTTATTTACTCATCTTGTCCTCTCTTACTGCTATGTTTGTTCTTTTGTTTTTGTTTTTGTTTTCCTTCCTAATTTTCCCAGTTTTACTTTCCTGTCATAATTTGACCCTAACTCTTTGGTCAACTCTTCCTTTTATTTCCTGAACTGTGGGAGCTTTTAGTCAAAGCCTCGTTAAACTACACATTAGTTTGGAGACAGAGTCTTGCTGTGTAGCCATGTTGCTCTCCAACTTGGCACTCTTCCTGTATTTACTTCATTAATGATGAAAGTAAGGAAATTATTATGATATCTAAATGACTAGGCCTATATTTTGAATATATCATCTACTTATTCTTATCGTTCTTTCAGAATTCTGGCAGTAGATCTTACAATGTATTTTGAATTTATTTTTGTATGAATGAGACATAGGGATCCAGCTACAGTTTGTACATGTAGATTTCCAGTTTTACGAGTTTGACTTATAAGAGACCATCTTTAATACATGTTGGCTCTTCTCAGTGAGGCATGGCAGATTTATTAGCATTATTTCAGGTTCTTTCATACTGCCTGACTCTGGCAGCACTCTTCTTTGTAAAATGCATATTGCATTTTACAGCATAGTACATCAGTATCTATAGTACCAGTCCAACACATTCTTCATTTCATAAGTATTTTTTGGGTGATAAGCTTTTGAAATCAAATATCTATAGTTGTATGGTTTTATTTCTCAGTCATCAATTCTATCCTTTTGGTCTATGTGATTATTTTCTGTCAATATCTTGGTGTTTTTGTCACTATGTTACTGTTACATAATTAGAAAGTGGTTGTTGTAATAACTCTAGCACCCGGAAGGGGTCTTCCCATCTTCCAGTGTATTTTCATAAGAAGTATTTTACAGTTTTCCTTGTAGAGATATTTTACCTCATTGGTTAAACATATTCTTAGGGTACACTGTTGTGGATATTGCTTGATTGAGGCTCTTCTAAATAATACTGTGTTCCTGAAGTTTTTCACAGTGTATTTACTAGTGTGTGTATATTTGTGCAGGTGAGAGAAAGTCTGTGTGTGTGTGTGTGTGTGTGTGTGTGTGTGTGTGTGTATAGAAAAACTACTGACACATGTGAACATTGGTTTGTATCCTGAAGCACTGGTAAGACTGACTATGAGGCCTTTCTTATTATTCTTGACAAGACTTCGGGTCTTTTACATTTAGCATGATATCATGTAAAATATGGACAGTTTGCCTTTTTCCTTTCACTTCTTATATGTCTGAATTGTTTTAATGATGGTATTCTTTTTAAGAGGCTTATTTTTCTTTCTTTGTGAATTCAACAAGCACTTTGTGAAAATCAATATGTAATGGAAAGTTACAGTGATGATGTTCAATTTGATTTTAAAATTTGAGAAGTTGTGGAATCCACTTCCTGCTAGTCACTGTAAATGCCTTTTCTTTAATTTTCTGCAAATGTTATTAAACAGCTCTTATCTTTCTAGAAAATAAATATTTATTATTTTCCCGAACTTCTTACACATGAAATCACTAGAATTTTCATAAAACAATTATTGAAACTAAAGACATTAAGCTTCTAGCCAGATTGGAGATATCTGTGTTTCTGTGTTATACTAACTGTCTTACTTGCATACTTTTTTGGTGTAAATTTATCCAGCTTTATTTTATTTCATGGAATTTTGCAGGAACAAATTTGATAAAATTAAATATTGTATGTATGATAAATTTGACAGTATCATGTAGGGTCTATGCTGGCCAGCTGTCCCTGGCAAAACATTTCATTTTATCAGGTTCTATTTCAGAAAAAAAATTGCCAAACCCAGCCTTGCACACTCTTCACAAGTACATTTCAGAAACATGTATTATTTTTGTAATTATTAAATTGAAAGTTAGCTAGGAAAAGAAGGACAAAAATCTGTATTCTTGATAACACATTTTTTTTTCTAATAAAGTTTTTATTTTTCACGTATTTCTCACTATTTCTTCTTCACTGACTTAGAGGACAGAGCCCTCCACCCACCATTACTCCTCCCTTTTACTTTGATTCCTCATCATCAAACTGTGTCTGCTCGCTTCTGGTTAAGGCCCTCTTACACGTCTGGAGATTATATTTATTGGCATGAAACATGGAAGTGAATACCATGTTAGAATATGATTGTGTTCCACTCTTGATTTTGTTATTACTGCAGCAGTGTCAGTGAGGAGCTCATGCTTACTTGCCTGCCCCCTTTGGTGATGGAACACACACATAGCTGAGTTTCAGCCTAAAACCCAATTAAGCTACTGTTTGTGATCAAGGTGAGATTTAAGTTCATTTCTAGCTCTTATCATGTTCTGAAGCTGATTAGTTGAAGTCTTCTTCTGCTTGAAGTTGCTCACTGCTTTGTGTTTGAAATGATGTCTCTATTTCATTCCCGAAGATGGTTCTATGGTAATGGCAGGGCAACTATCTTTTCTCTTCAGGTTTAGGAAATGGTTGGGAAAGAGGGGTACTGTGTGTCATAAATACAGATGGTTATACTCTGCTGAAGCAAGCTATAGCATATAGCATCTGATATTTTTCGTGACTTTGCATATAGATAGGATGCATTAAGAAATGCACTTTTTTTCAACTCTACAGCTGTTCATAAAATTGTCACAGAAATTTGCATTTAAAATATACATATAGGGAATCTTCACACATTTACAGAGCTCTCTGGGATGCTTAAGGGGTAAAATTTAGTACCTGCTGGCATATACTTTCTAGTTATATACTAGGAAAGGGGTGGATAACAGAGAAATGTGAGCCTTAGTTAATTTGAGTCTTGTGAGCCTTAATAATGGGATGAACAGACCATGAATTTTATGAGGTATTTCTATTAAAATGGAGATAAAATTCTACTTTCTCTGACAGTATAGCCAGCCTAAGAAAATATCAATGATTAAAGATATTTCTACAGTGAAAAACTAAACAACAAACACAAAGTAAAAATAAGCCAAATGCTTACAGTTGGTGAGCAAATTTTAAAAGTAGAATTTTTGACTAAAGAGAATTGTTTAAATAGAATATTTAAATTTAAATTGTAGCAGTGTATGTTTGTGCATGTAAAACATTTTAAGCAAATATATTACTCTGACCAATTTTAGTTTAAATTATTAAGATTTGTTTAAAACATTTTAAAAGTAATTCTAGAAGTACAGTATATTTACTGTGCTTAGAAAATACAAAGACACCGAATAATAAATTAAAGCTCTCATAAATCCATTCACATGAAATACTTTTGATTATGTGGTTTTTTTTCTTGCTTTTACTGTGACCATAACACCCACTTATTTGTTAAAGAAAGAATCGTGTTGTTGTGTTGTACTATGTTGAATCAGTAAGTTATGTTGCTTCAAATATTCCTATTTAATTATTTAATATACTTATTTTTTGTTGACAATAATAAGAGTTTGAGAAACACTTTTCTGTTTTTAACTTACAAACGATTGGTTTGATTTTGTTTTTTGTTTAGATTGATTTCCAAGAGTTTGGAATTTTAGATTAAGTGGTTTGTATATTACTAAGTGTTTGGATAAACATGTATTATGGTAATCTCTAAAAGGCTATGTGGAATGTGTGAAACAATAAGAAATTACTGTAGATCCATGGAAAGGAGTGAGCACAGAATTATCCTTTAGAAATACTTCACTAGGAGTGTTCTAAGTTTATAGCCACAGGGAGCTGTGAAGGGTCTCTACAGGTAGAGAACATCAAGAGAGAAT
Organism: Rhombomys opimus; assembly: GCA_010120015.1. NCBI lineage: Eukaryota > Metazoa > Chordata > Mammalia > Rodentia > Muridae > Rhombomys > Rhombomys opimus. The sequence goes on along the minus strand of REGO01000080.1, from coordinate 3,473,428 downwards.
ATTACAGCCACAGGCAGCCATGAAGGGGACCTGAAGGTACAGGAACATAGGGGATATGCATAGGACAAAGGGAGTTGCAGACTCCAAAGCCTTCATGAGATGCAGGTTTGTTCTGCACCTGGTGTCTCAGCCTGCCTCAGCCCACCTGCCAGGAAGCTCACAAACATTCATCAGGTAGGACTCTACGCTTAGCCTAGACCTAAGTGGAGGAAAGAGAGAGGACAGAGACACTGCGGGCTACTGACCAACTCCCTGTTACTAGCTAGGAGACTGCAGTGGGACATAACCAGATTTGGAAGAAGAAGGAAGAGCCATCTCCAGAGAGTGCTGAAATGCACATTTTCAAGCTTGTTGTTTGTGTACAAAAGTAACACATAAAATATGAAAGTGATAAAAGATAGAAGAAGTGGATGCCTGTGGATGGGGTGTCCTTGAGACAAAGTGTAGCCGTCTAACCCTGACTGGCCTTGCATTTACAGTTCTCTTACAGCCTTGCCGAAGGAATGTGAGGCTGTGCCACCACATCAGATTGTTTTCCATTTGTATAATTGCGCAATAATGGTGCTTTTAATATTAAATCTGCTGAACATGTCCTTCATGATTCATTTCAGAAATTAAATAATCTGGCTATAAAAATACCAGTCAATGCTTTACATCAAAAATGTGTCTTAAAATACTTTAAATACATAAAATATGTTTAACATGGCCCCACATTTCTGCTGCCAACTAAATTATTTTCTGCTGGACTAGAAATAATGAGCAAATGTATGAAGGGATTTGGGGATTATTTATTCCAAGGACAGAAAGGTCTACAGTTATACATTATTTCAGGATGTTGGCTGCTGTGCTGTAGAAGGAGCCAGACTCTAGATAGGTGACTTTCTGGGCATAGCATGCAGATAACTCACCAAAAGAGATTTATTGAAAAAGTAATGAGCAGAGATCAATGCATTACTACTTCGTTTATAAATCAGTCCCTACAGACTCTTGGGACACAAGAGAACTAGCTTTATTCATAAGACTATAATGCTCTTGGTGGCTGAAACTAGATTTACAGTCATTTTTTTATCCATTCATTTTTGTTTATCATGTATAGAAAAGATTTAGATGTTCAATTGGGATGGGAGGAAAAGCACTTCTGGAAAATTCAGTGACGTTCAGACAGCTTGATGACGTGTTTTCTGCTAACAAAGCATCGGGATTAATGCTGCTTGGCACCAGGGGTGAAATTTAATCACTGCACAACCTCGAGTGCCTTTGTGGTTTATCACCCATGATTGTGCTGTGCAGGAATAGGACTTCCTTTCATTACCACTGTGTAGTTAGTCATCAGCTGGCAAATAGTTCATATTAACTTCCACTGTGTGCTCTGATGTGGTAGTGCATAGCTATTTTAACTTTTTCTGCACTAACATTATGTTTCTATGACAAGATGGCAGGGCTCAAAGAAAGCCATTGGGACATTGTTGATATTATATGATTCCTATTTGTCAGTCCCTGGGAATTCAGGTCCATATTCCTTAAAGGGGAAAGCCGATTAGAGAACCTGCTCTTCAAGGCATGGGGAAACTAACAGGAGTTTGTTAATGAGAATTTATTCATTTCCTCATTGCTTCTATGGAGAAGAAGCCCTAAGAAGGTCCAGCGTCCAGTGTGAGTTGTCCCTGGCCCCTCACAAACAAGTTCAGAATGAACATTTCAACATGGGACATTTTCTATTTCCCTTGTGCTATAGCTATCACAGTGTTAAGCTGTACATGGATTATTGGGCAAGCAGTTTCAGGACCCATTATTTTATAATATGTTATGGTCCTTAAAGAAACACATATTAAACATTTGACCTTGAGAGAATAGAAATTTCTACCCAGAGCTTAAAAGGGTAAGCAGTAGCCAAAGGAGACTTTGGTTTTGGGACCATGACCCTTTGGGAAGAAAACACAAGGAAGGTGGCAGTGTGCCCACACACATAAATTGCTCATGACTTTTTAAAGAGGAACACAGTTGTGATTGCTTATGGGAACATACTTTAAATTAAGAGAAAAGTCGTAAGAAGAACATGGGAAATGTTGCTTTAATAAAAACTTATGAACACACTCTTTAGTAATCATAAAAGAATGTCACAGTCTTATCCTTGAGTTGGCTGTATTACATGGGGAAAGAGACATAAGACAGGACTGTGTATCAGAATAAATGCTTTAATAGACACATTGGAGGTAAAAATCAAGAAATTAGACTTTACAGCCCTGAGCAATATTTTCCCATCTTTCAAATGGGGCTTCCAATAGCTCAAACTACCATCTTGTTAATAAAATCAATCAGTAAATGTGAAGTACTAATTCACATAAGGAAAACAAGTGAGCTTTCTCACCTGTAAAATAGCATTACTTCCACAGTGAATGGCGAAGAGTGGAGGAGTGTGGGTGAATTGTTGGCCATTGATTTTGATACTTCTGTTGTGGGTACTGTAGTGCTATCACAGGGTAGCTGATTCAGTGTGTAGAACATTTTATGAAAGGCATGTACCCAGAAAATAAAATACTCACAGCATCTTTTGAAAAAATAATGAAGGCTGTCTAACAGTTAGAAAGTTATGAATAGGGAATCTGAGTGAACACAGTTATCTTTTGTGAAGTTTTTGGGCTTGAGCAACTTCTCACCTCTGAATGTGAAGGCCCTAGTTTAGTCAGTAAAACAGAGTGTACCTTCAGAGTCAACACTGTGAGTGCTGGGCATAATTTGACATCCTACCTTTAAGATATTTGAAACTATAAAGCTAAAATATGTGTACATGTGCAGGCACAGGCTAAAAAGAAAGAGCAAGTCTACTTTTTTGGCATTTGTGCTTTCTTAGTACTTTCTTTCCTGGAAGTGTGATGGATAACTTTTATGTGATTTCTTCTACAGCTCTAGTATAGCCACTGCAGAAGAGATCCTGATCAATGTAATTGATTAGGTGTTGCTCTGGTAGTGTTGTTCTTTCCTTTCCTGTGACTCAACCTTGAATGGGTTAGTAGCAAGAGTCTTCCACTGTGATTTGAATGTAGATCAAAGGTACTTTAGAATAATTATTATTGGCCATGAAAGAAAAAAAAATACTTAATCTTCAGCTATGGTTTTGAAGGTCCACTACAGGTCCTCGAGTGTGCACACTGTTCCTTCACTCACCGGCTTGAGAAGGGCCTCACAGGTTTGTTTTCCTCTTAGACAGGTTTACGGTGCAACAGAAAACTTTGATGGTGAGTTTGTTTGTGGTTTTTCATGAAGAAATATTTCTTGAATCGCAGACGCCTGGTAGAACTACTGCTATAGTCCAGCAAAGCACCTTTTTACTATGTTTTCACGATGTACATGTGCATGGTAATGAATCTGCCCAAACTCAGTGGAGTTGGAGACAGGGAGAGCAGTGGGAGGGAGACATGAGATGGTGGTGATACAGGGTCAAGTGCCTGCTGAGTGGCCATGCATGGGACAGTTGCTCCAAGCACTTAGGCACATGAACTTTGAACAGTTTCCAAGCAGATTCAGTTATTACCAGAAACTTGAGCATAGAAAGCATGTGCATGATCATTTCTAAGTATTTTTTAAAATAAGAGTAAATACAAAGATGATATAATGAAAATATACTCAGGCATCTTATTTTACAGCACAATTTCAAAAGAAAGTATGGACTTTATATTTACAATTGATTAGAATGGGTCTGTGGAAGAAAGGACTGGTTTGAAAGAAAGAATCTCAGTGACCAATCAAATTACTGAAAGCACTGTTGTGAAATTACAGTCTTCTGGATGGTTCATTTACAGATGAAACCATAATTCTACTAATAATCAGGGTCAAGATATTCTAGCTTCCAATGCAGAACAATCTCTGGGGCTACCATTTCTGCATGCCTTTATGATCATTAAAAAAAAGATAAGAGAGAGAGAAAAAAAAAGAATCAGATCTTCATGTCAGAATTGTAAGCTTTAGAAAAAGGAAGTCAACATTCAATTTCATATGGAAAAACCAAAAACCCAGAATAGATAAACAATCCTGTACAATAAAAGATCTTCTGTAGATATCTCCATCCCTGATCTCAAGCTGTAATATAGAGCAACAATAATAAAAATGACATGGTACTATTTTTAAATTTAATTTAATTTTATTAATTACACTTTATTCACTTTGTATCCCTCCATAAGCCCCTCCCTCCCCTCCTCCCAGTCCCACACTCTCTCTCCTTTCTTCATGCCCCTCCCCAAGTCCACTGTTAGGGGAGGTCCTTCTCTCCTTCCTTCTGATCTTAGTCTACAAGATCACATCAGGAGTGGCTGCATTGTCATCTTTTGTGGCCTGGTAAGGCTGCTCCCCCCTCAGGGGGAGGTGATCAAAGAGCAGGCCAATCAGATTATGTCAGAGGCAGTTCCTCTTCCCATTACTATGGAACCCACTTGACACTAAAATGCCATGGGCTACATCTGTGCAGGGGTTCTAGGTTATCTCCATGCCTGGTACTTGGTTGGACTATGAGTCTCTGGGAAGACCCCTGTGTTCAAATTTTCTGGTTCTGTTGCTATCCTTGTGGAGTTCCTGTCCTTTCCAGATCTTACTATTTCCCACTTCTTACATAAAATTCTATGCACTCTGCCCAACAGTTGGCCATAAGTCTGAGCGTCTGCGTTGATTGTCTGCAGGGCAGAGCCTTTCAGAGGCCCTCTGTGGCAGGTTCCTATGTGGTTTCCTGTTTTCTTCTTCTTCTGATGTCTATCCTCTTTGCCTTTCAGGATGGGAATTGAGCATTTTAGTCAGGGTCCTCTCTCTTGATTAGTTTCTTTAGATGTATAGATTTTAGTAGGTTTATCCTATGTTACATGTCTTTATGAGTAAGTATATGCCATGTATGTCTTTCTGCTTCTGGGACAGCTCACTCAGGATGATTCTTTCCAGGTCCCACCATTTACCTGCAAATTTCATGTTTTCCTTATTTTTCCTTGCTTAGTAATACTCCATTGTGTAGATGTACCACAATTTCTGCATCCATCCTCCAGTTAAGGGGCATCTGGGCTATTTCCAACTTCTGGCTATTACAAATAAAGCTGCTACAAACATAGCTGAACAAATGTCCTTGTTGTGTACTTGAGCCCCTTTTGGATATATGCCTAGGAGTAATATGGTTGTATCTTAAAGAAGAGCTATTCCTAGTTGTCTGAGAAAGTGCTTTCTCAGGCATGGTACTATTATAGAAATAAAATGGTGCATCAATGAAGTTAAATCAAAGACCCAGAAATAAACCCACACTCCTATGGAAACTTAATTTTGACAAAGAAGCCAAAACCATACAATGAAAAAAAAAAAAAAAAAAAGACAGCATTCTCAACAAATGGTGCTGCTCTAACTGGATATCTACATGAAGAAAAATGCAAATAGACCCATATTTGTTACCCTGCACAAAGCTAAAGTCCAAGTGGATCAGCACAAATACAGTCACAAAATCTGTTAGAAGAAAAAGTGGGGAAGAGCCTGGAACTCATCAGCATAGAAGACAACTTCCTGAACAGAACACCAACAGCATAGGCTCTATGATCAACAATAAATAAATGGGACCTTATGAAACTGAAAAGTTTCTGCAAAGCAAAGAACATTGTCATCAGAACGACAGCCTACAGACTAATCAGAGATCTTCAGCAACTCTGCTTCTGACAGAAGGCTAATATCCAGAATATATAAAGAACTAAAGAAGGTAAACACTAATAAACCAAGTAATTCAATTAAAAAACAAAATTCTCAACACCAGAATATCAAATGGCAGAGAAATACTTAAAGAAATGCTCAGCATCCTTGCTCATTCAGGAAATGCAAATCCAAAAGAACATGGACCCTGAGATTTCACCTCACACCCATCAAAGTGGCTAAGATTAAAAACTCAAGTGATGATCCATGCTGTATTGGTTGTGGAGAAAGGGGAACCCTCCTCCAATGCTAGTGGGAATGCAAACTTGTACAGCCACTTTTGAAATCAATCAGGGGCTTTCTCAGAAAATTAGAAATAGTGCTACCTCAAGATCCAGCTTCCACTCATAGGCATATTCCCAAAAGATACCCCACCATTCAATAAGGACATTTGCAGACCAACAAGATGGCTGTTCTGGGAGAACACTGGGTCTGAGGAGTAGGACAGCAGTGTCAGGACAACGACCAGGAGACTGGACTCCGGGACCTAAAACACCAGCCTTTGTGATTGCCAGGAGAGAGGAAAGACTATGGCATGGAAATCAATTGTGACCAACCTTAGGTCACCCAGTCAATCCCTGGAAAAGGTCCTTGGGACTGGAGGACACACCTGCCCCAGCAGATCAGAGCACACAGCCTCTTGCGGCACCCCCAGCCACCATCCTGGACCAGCACACACAGCTTCCGGCCCAGAGTGAGGCGTCCAGCCTCCGGACCAGAGCGGAGACCTCAGTTGCTGGCTCAGAGAGGAGTACATAGCCTCTGGTCCAAAGCTGGGTGCACAACCGCCAACCCAGAATGGGGTGCACAGCCTTGGGCCCAGAGCAGCAAACTCAGCCACCATCTCAGATCACAGAGCACAGCCTATAGCCCAGAGTGAGGCTCCAAGCCTCTGACCCAGAGCAGAGCCCCTAGTTGCTGGCCCAGAGAGGAGTGCACAGCCTCTGGCTCAGAAGGAAACACACAGCTGCTAGCCCAGATCAGAGCACAGAGACTCTGGGCCAGAGCGGCACCCGCAGCTGCTATCCCAGACCAGTACACACAGATTCTGGCCCAGAGTGAGGTACCCAGCCTCTGGAGCAGAGTGGAACCCACAGTTGCTGGCCTAGAGAGGAGTGCACAGCCTCAGGTCCAGAGCTGCACCCTCCAACCACCATCACAGACAGGGGTACACAGCCTCCTGCCCATAGCAAAGCACTCAGCCTCTGGCCCAGAGACTTGCTGTGCACTCAACTCACCTTTCCAGACAGAACTGAATGCCCCAGGGTACCAGACTGAATTTCCCTATTGGGAGAAAACCCCACAACCAAGGAATCAGCAGATTCTTCAAGAGGACTCTTTCTGGAAAACAGTGTAACAACAGCAGCAGCTCACTAAATTGAAAATGAGAAACCTAGCAGCAGGGCAGCTCTCACCAGGTGAGAGGAGAACTCCCTGACTAACAAAGACCACAGCCACTACTCAGGTCTATGCGCCTGAGGTGAACAGTGGAAATTCCTGAGAAACACTGGCCATACAGTGACCATACTGAAAAAGCAGAGGAGTACTCCTTCAAGAAAAACCATCTTTCTGCCAAGCTGATTCTCCCTACCCCAGGATTCCAGGAAGCACCAAAAACTAAGAGCCAACACCTAAAACAGCCCAATGGGTAGAGGTCAGCATAAAAGCTCAACCAACAAAAGACAGAGTAATATGGCATCTCCAGAACCAAGCTATCCAGGGGCAAGCAGTCCTGAACATCCCAGCATAATTGAAATTCAAGAAGATGACCTTACATCTATGCTGATGAAGAAGATAACAGGGGACACAATTAAAATATGTAAAGAATTAGAGGAAGATAAAAATCAAACAGATTATGGGCATCTGTGAATAAAATACGGGAAGATGCATCCAAACAGTTTGTGGCCTTCAGAGAAGAAATAATTAAGTCACTGAAAGAAATAAATGAAACAGAGGAATGTTCAAACAAACAGTTGAAGTAACTAAAAGAAAAACAGGAAAATAAAATCAGACAGGTGAAGGAAATAAACAAAACAACTCAAGATCTGAAGATAGAATTGGAAAAAATTAAAGAAAATACAAACAGAGGAAATCATGGAGAGGAAGAATTTAGGAAAGAAAACAGGAACTACAGAGGCAAGCATAACCAACAGACTACAAGAGATGGAAGAAAGAATCTCAGAAGATACAATGGAAGAAATTGATGTATCTGTCAAAGAAAATGTTATATCCAAAAAAATTCCTGATACAGAGCATCCAAGAAATCCAACAAAATATGAAAAGACAAAACCTAAGAATAATAGGAATAGAGAAAAAAGAAGACTCCCTCCTCGAAGGCCCAGAAAATATCTTCAACATAATCATAGAAGAACATTTCTGCAACATAAAGGAGAGGCCTATAAGAATACAAGAGACCGACAGAACACCTAATAAATTAGACCAAAAAAGAAAATCCTTGTGCCACATAATAATCAAAACAGTAAGTATACAAAACAAAGAAAAAATACTAAAAGCTGCAGGGAAAAAAGGCCAAGTAACATATAATGGGAAAACCATCAGAATCACACCTGACTTCTCAACAGAGACTATGAAATCAAGAATGCCCTGGACATATATAATGCAGACCCTAATGGGCTAACACAGATGTCAGCCCAGGCTAATATATCCAGCAAAACTCTCAGTCATCATAGATGGAAAAAACAAGATATCCAATGACAAAAACAAATTCAAACAATACCTACCCACAAATCCAGCATTACAAAAGATACTAGAAGGAAAAATAGGACCCAGGAAAACTAACTACATTCAGGAAAACACAGGAAACAAATAACCACACTAAAGCAAAACCAAAAGTAGCCAAGCTAACAAATACAGTACTATAGCCAACAGCAAAATCAAAGCATCTAATGGCCACTGGTAATTAATCTCGCAATATCAATGGACTCAACTCTCCAATAAAAAGACACAGACTATCAGAATGGATATGTAAACAAGACCCAAGAATATGTTGCATAGAAGAAAAACACCTAAGTCATAAAGAGATATTTCCTGAGAGTAAAGGGCTAGAAGATGCTTTTCCAAGCAAATGGATCCAAGAAGCAAGCAGGAGTAGCCATTCTAATAACTAATAAAATAGACTGTCAACCAAAATTAATCAAAAGAGATGGGGAAATTCATTTCATACCCATCAAAGAAAACTCCACCAAAAAAATGCCACAATTCTGAACATCTATGCCCCAAATACAAGAGCACCTACATTTGTAAAAGAAACATTAATAAAACCAAAACCACACATAGATCCCCACACATTAATAGTGGGAGACTTCAACATCCCACTCTCAACAAAGAGTCAACAGGTCAACAAAACAGAAATTAAACAAAGAAACAATGACTCTAACAGAAGTCATGAATCAAATGGTCCTAACAGACCTCTACAGAACATTTCACCCAAACACAAAAGAATTTACCTTCTTCTCAGAACCTCATGGTACCTTCTCCAAAATAGACCATATAGTTGGTCATGAAACAAGTCTGAACAGATAAAAAAGATTGAAAGAATCCCATGTAAACTATCTGACCACCATGGAATAAAGCTGGATCTCAAAGAAAAAAGAAATAACAAAAAGTCTACACACACATGGAAACTGAACAACTTGCTACTCAATGACAGCTGGGTCAGGGAAGAATAAAGAAAGAAAATACAGTCTTCCTAGAATTCAATGACAATGAAGGCACAACATACCCAAACTTGTGGGACATAATGAAAGCATTGCTAAGAGGAAAGTTCATAACACTAAGTGCCTTCAAGAAGAAATTTGAAACATCTCATGCAAGCAACTTAATGGCTCACCTAAAAGCCCTAGAAAAAAACGAAGCAGTCAGACTAAAGAGGAGTAGACGGCTGGAAATAATCAAACTCAGGGCTAAAATCAATAAAATAGAAAAGAATAAAACAATTCAAAGAATCAATGAAACCAAGAGCTGGTTCTTTGAGAAAATAAACAAGATAGACAATCCCTTAACCCAACTAACTAAAAGGCAAAGAGACACTATACAAATTAACAAAAGCAGAAATGAAAAGCGGATATAACAACAGACACTGAGGAAATCAATACAATCATTAGGTCTTACTTCAAAAGACTATACGCCACAAAATTTGAAAACTAAATGAAATACACAATTTCCTTGATTGATTCCATTTACGAAAGCTGAATCAAGACGAGGTAAATCAATTAAATAGACCTATATCCACTAAGGAAATAGAAGCAGTCATCCAAAACCAGATGGATTCAGCACAGAATTCTAAGAGACCTTCAAAGAAGAGCTAACTCCAATTCTCTTCAAACTATTCCACAAAATAGAAACAGAAGGAACACTACCAAACTCTTTCTATGAAGCCACAATCACCTTGGTAGCTAAACCTCACAAAGACCCTACAAAGAAAGAGAATTTCAGTCCAATCTCCCTTATGAACATTGATGCATAAATACTCAACAAAATACAAACCAAACACAGGAACACATCAAAGATATCATCCAATATGACCAATTAGGATTCATCCCAGGTATGCAGGGGTGGTTCAATATAAGGAAATTCATTAATGTAATCCACCATATTAACAAACTGAAAGAAAAAAGAACACATGATAATCGCCTTAAATACTGAAAAATCATTTGACAAAATCCAACATCCATTCATATTTAAAGTATTGGGGAGATCAGGGATACAAGTCACATACCTAAACATAGTAAAGGCAATATACAGCAAGCCTATAGCAGACATCAAACTAAATGGAGAGAAACTTAAATCAATCCCACTGAAATCAGGGACAAGACAAGGCTGCCTACTCTCTCCATATCTCTTCAACATAGTTCTGGAAGTCCTTGCTAGAGCAATTAGACAATTAAAGGAGATCAAGGGGATACAAATTGGAAAGAAAGAAGTCAAAATATCACTATTTGCAGATGATATAATAATATATTTAAGTGACCCCAAAAATTCTACCAGGGAACTCCCACAGTTGATAAACACCTTCAGGAAGGTGGCTAAATAAAAAATTAAATAAAAAAAAATCAGTAGCCCTGCTGTATACAAAAGACAAAATAGATGAGAAAGAAATTAGGGAAACAACAGCTTTCACAATAGCCACAAAAGACAAAAAGTACCTCGGTGTAACCCTAACCAAGCAAGTCAAAGACTTGTATAAAAAAATTTCAAGTCTCTGAAGAAAAAATTAGAAGAAGATGTGAGAAGATGGAAAGATCTCACATGCTCATGGCTTGACAGGATTAACATAGTAAAATGATCATCTTACCAAAAGCAATCTAAAGATTCAATGCAATTCCCATCAAATTACCAACACTTTTCTTTACAGAGCATAAAAGAAAAATTCTCAGCTTCATATGGAATAACAAGAAACCCAGAATTGCTAAAACAACCTTCTACAATGAAAGATCTTCTGGAGGTATCTCCATCCTTGATCTCAAGTTGTACTATAGAGCAACAGTAATAAAAACTGCATGATACTGACATAGAAACAGACTGGTGGATCAATGGAATCAAATAGAAGACCCAGAAATAAACCCATACATATGGACACCTGATTTTTGACAAAGATGCTAAAACCATACAATGGGAAAAAGATAGCATCTTCAAGAAATGGTGATGGTCTAACTGGATGTCTACTTGTAGAAAAATGCAAATAGATCCATATTTATCACCCTGCACAAAACTAAAGTCCAAGTGGATCAACATAAAACCAGACACACTAAACCTGTTAGAAGAAAAAGAGGAGAAGAGCCTTGAACTCACTGGCATAGGAGACATCTTCCTGAACAGAACACCAACAGCACAGGCTCCAAGAACAACAATCAATAAATGGGACCTCATGAAACTGAAAAAATTCTGTAAAGCAGTGGTCACTGTCATCAGAAATAAACGAATACCTATAGATTGGGAATGGATCTTCACCAACCCTACATCGGACAGAAGGCTAATATCCAGTATATATAAAGAACTAAAGAAGTTAAAAAGCAACAAATTAAGTAATCCAATTAAAAAATGGAAACATAACTAAACAGAGAATTCTCAATAAAGGAATATCAAATGGCAGAGAAACACTTAAAAAGAAATACCTGGGAATAACTAAACTTCTGAGTTGGTGAATGGAAGTATCTCTAACCCAGGAAAACAACAGTGAGGCTTTCTAAACAACCCTAAACAACCGGGAACATCGCAGGAGGGGAAAACTTTGGTCTCAGGCCACCTGGGGACTTGTGTGGGGAAGGTGAGAAATGATCCTTTGATCTCCCAGCACTCCCCTCCCCCAGACCTCCCTCCTCCTCGCACAGCAGACTCATCTTTCTCAGCACAGACATAACTGCCTGGGGTCTACAGCTGCTGAGGCAGAGCTCCAAGCTCTTTAGCAGCAAAGGCCAGCAGTACCTGTCTCAGAGTCCCAGATTCACGTGGCAGCTGCACCATGCTCCAAGGACCCAAGTCTGCTAGACACCAGTATCGCAGGATTGCAATACTGACAGTATGCCCCCCCCCAATCCCACAGTGATAGAGAATACACTATATACTCACCAAAACCAGGCAGAAATGCCATACAAGCTAGACACACCAGGCGCTGGGCCTCCCAAGCCTAGAGAGCACAGTGAAGAGACTCCAGGACTTCCCAGAAAGCATTGGGACTACCGACCCAGTCTCCAGTTACAGCGGGACTTTCTAACCTGGCTGCGGAGCAGCACTGAGCTGGCGGGGCACAACAGCCCTCCAGTTTAAGACTAACCAGGGCCAAACCAGAGAACAGAGAGCCTGGTTACCCCAATCCCTACTGACGTGACCACCGTGAAATCTCCAGCTGCAGCAAGACCTCAGAACCTGGCAGTGACAGCAGCAAGCAACAGGCACATCAAAGAAGCAGGGCCAAACCAGAGAGCAGAGAGCCCTGATACCCCAATCTCTGCCAAGTGACCTGCCTGTAAGTGAGTGCATCCTTGAGAATCTGCAGATCCCCAGACCTTGGGTCCTTCTAAAACAGAAGCCAGGCATCGAACCCCTTCCCACCCATATGCCCACTTTGGGAAACAGAGGGGCACTAGGGACATTGAAGTTCCTGCTCTGTGGGTCTAATTGAGGAGTTAAGGCAGTTAATGCCAGAAATTG
>REGO01000080.1:3420082-3453827 GCA_010120015.1 Rhombomys opimus | reverse complement strand
GTGGACTTGGAAAGGGGCAGGGAGGAGACCAGGGAGGGAGTGTGGGGTTGGGGAGGGAATGAGGGAGTGGGATACAGCTGGGACACAGAGTTAACAAAATGTAACTAAAAGAAAAATAAAATTAAAAAAAAATAAAGTCACAGGAACGGCAAGCAAAAAAAAAAAAATTAAATCTTTGAGATGGATATAGGGGTTATCCTTTATTTGTACCTTGATTATAAATTTCTTAAGTGAAAAAAAAAAAAGAAATACCTAACGTCATTGGTCATCTAGGAAATGCAAACCAAAATCATGCTGAGATTTCACCTTACGCCCATCAGAATGGCTAAGATGAAAAACTCAAGTGACAGCACATGCTGGAGAGTTTGTTGTCTGGAGCCGTGACTCAGCGGCCTGCTTTGATATTTAAATCTCGGCGGAGAGATGGCTTTTAGGAGGCCTTTATATTGGCAGAGGAGAACTTGCAAGTCCTGTCTCCTTTTGTTTGTGACAGCAGGTGGGATAGCTTGTGAGGGTTACACCTCTTCCTCAGGTTCCTTGTGCAAATTAACCTATTGTTCTGAGATGTTTTACTGGAAAAAGGTAACTCCTCAAAAAATAAAGTGGTCAGAAGGCTGGAGGCAGAGGAGGAGGCAGAGTCTTGAGACTGGCTGCTGGCACTGCTTGCTGCAGCAGTCTGCCTTTTGCTATGGCTGTCGAGCCTGGAACTTTAAAAAGTTTCATGTGTGCTGTGTGTTTATTTTATTAATTTTAATCCTCACTCCCAACTCAAGAACCATTCGACTCTGCACGGCTGGCCCCGGCAGTTTGTGAAGAAAGGGGAACCCTCCTCCACTCCTGGTGGGAATGTAATCTTGTATAACCACTCTTGAAATAAATCTGGCCCTTTCTCAGACAATTAGGAATAGCTCTTCCTCAAGATCCAGCCATACCACTTCTAGGCATATATCCAAAAGGGACTCAAGTACACAATAATGATATTTGCTCAACCATGTTTATAACAGCTTTATTTGTAATAGCCAGAAGCTGGAAACAACCAAGATGTCCCTCCACTGAGAAATGGATACAGAAAGAATGGTTCATCTACACAATGGAATACTACTCAGTAATAAAAACAAGGAAATCATGAAATTTGCAGGTAAATGGTGGGAACTGGAAAATCTCATCCTGAGTGATCTATCCTAGAAGCAGACAGATACACATGGTATATACTCAGTCATATATACATATAATATAGGATAAACCTACTAAAATCTGTACACCTAAAGAAACTAACCAAGAGGGAGAACTCTGGCTAAAATACTCAATCCCCATCCAGAAAGGCAAAGAGGATGGGTTCAGAAAGAGGAGAAAACAGGGAACAAGTTAGGAGCCTGCCACAGAGGGCCTCTGGAAGGCTCTGTCCTGCAGACTATCAAAGCAGATGCTGAGACTTATGGCCAAACTTTCAGGAGATTGCAGGAAATCTTATGAAAGCAATGGGAATTAGTAAGACCTGCAGGGGACAGGTGCTCCACAAGGAGAGCAACAGATCCAAAAAATCTGGGCACATGGGTCTTCTCTGACACTGATAGTCCAAACAAGTAGCATGCATGGAGATAACCCAGAACCCCTGCACAGACGTAGCCCAAGACAGTTCAATCTCCTAGAGGGTTCCATAGTAATAGTAACAGGGACTATCTCTGACAAGAACTGATTGGCCTGCTCTTTGATCACCTCCCCCTGAGAGGGCAGCAGCCTTACCAGGCCACAGAGGAAGACAATGAAGCCACTCTTCATGAGACCTAACATACTAGGATCAAAAGGAAGGAAAAGAAGACCTCCCCTACTAGTGGACTTGGGGAGGGGCATGCATGGAGAAAGAGGAGGAAGGAAGGGATTGGGAGGGGAGGAAGGAGAGAACTACAGGGGAGATACAAAGTAAATAAATTGTAATTAACAAAAATACTAAAAAAAGTAAGAACATTTGCTCAACTGTGTTCATAGCAGCTTTGTAATAGCCAGAATTTGGTAACACCCTGGATGTCCCTCAGTGGAGGAATAGATACAGCAATTGTGCTGCATTTACTCAGTGGAATGCTACGCAGCAATTAAAAAATATATTAGGGCAGGGGGGTCCTCTATGAGACTGTTTCTCCAACCAAGGTCCATGTATGGATATAACCTAGAACCTCTGCTCAGATGTAACCCATGGTAGCTCAATATCCAATTGGGTAACATAGTAAGGGGAACAGGAACTATTTCTGACATGAACTCAATGACTGGCTCCTTTAACTCCTCCTTCCACCTCCTCGAGGGAGGAACAGCCTTGCTAGCTCACAGAGAAGGACATGGCAGCCAGTCCTGAAGATACCTAATAAGCTAAGGTCAGATGGAAGGGGAGGAGGACCTCTCCTATTAGTGGACTTGGATAGGGGCAGGGAAGAGATGAGGGAGGGAGGGGGAAATTGGGAGGGAATGAGCAAGGGGGGTATGGCTGGGATACAAAGTAAATAACCTGTGATTAATATAAAATAATAAAAATTAAATAAAATAGTAAATCATGAAATTTGCAGACAAGAGTGGAAACTAGAAAAGATCATCCTGAGTGAGGTAACCCAGAATCAGAAAGACACATATGGTAAATACTCACTAGTGGATATTAACCATAAAATATTAGATAAACATACTAAAATCTATAGTCCTAAAGAAGCTAAACAACAATGACAAGCCTAGGGAAGATTCTTAATCCTCATTGAGAAGGGCAAACAGGGTAGACTTCAGAAATAGGAGAAGACAAAAAACAGGACAGGAGCCTTCCATAGAGACTTTGAAAGACTCTACCCACAAGGCTATGGAGGGAGATACTGAGACTCAGCCTAGCCAAACTTTGGGCAGGATACAAAGTGAATAAATTGTTTGTAGTTCCTGTTCTCTTCCCTAGGTTTTCTATATCCAGGATTGCTTTGGTTTGTGTTTTCTTTATTGCTTCTATTTCCATTGTTAGATCCTGGACAGTTGTATTCATTTCCTTCTTATGTTTGGTTGTATTTTCTTGTATTTCTTTAAGAGATTTACACAATTCCTTCACCCATTTGATTGTATTTTTCTGTGTTTCTTTAAGTTAGTTATTCAGTTCCTTCTCCAGATTAGTTGTATTTTCCTGAAGTTCTTTAAAGGAAAATAACAGGAACTACAGACACAAGCATCAGTAATAGAATACAAGGGATGAAAGATAAAATCTCAGTTGTAGAATATATGATTGAAGAAATTGTTATATCTGTCAAAGAAAATGTTAAATCCAAAAAGCTCCTGACACGAACATCCAAGAAAATCTGGAACAATATGAAAAGACCAAACATAAGAGTAATAGGAATTGAAGAGGAAGACTTCAAATTCTAAAGCCAAGAAAATATTTTCAACAAAACTGTAGAAGAAAACTTCCCAAACCTAAAGAAAGAAAAGCCTGTACATATACAAGAAGCCTACAGATTACTAAATAGATTGTAGCAGGAAAAAATCTCCTGTAACATAATAATCAAAACACTGAATGTAGAGAACAAAGATAGACTATTAAAAGCTACAAAAGAAAGAGGCCAAGTCACATGTAAATGCAAGCCTATCAAAATTACACCTGACTTCTCAATAGAGACTATGAAAGCCAGAAGGGCCTGGGCAGATGTCTTGCAGACACTAAGAGAGCACAGATGTCAATGTAGACTACTATACCCAGCAAAACTTTCAATTACCATAGATAAAGAAAATATGATATTTCATAACAAAAACAAGTTTAACAGTACCTATTACCTATAAACAAACTCAGCCCTACAGAAGAAACTAGAAGGAAAACTCCAACCAAAGGGGCCTCACTACATCCAGGAAAGTCACAGGAAACAAATAAACCCAGAGCCACAAAACCAAAGAAAAGAAGTACACACACACAAACTCTACTACCACTAACATAAAAATAACAGGAAGTAACAGCAACTGGACATTAATATCTTTCACCATCAATGGTCTCAACTCCTGAAGAAAAGACACAGGCTAAAAGAATGGATACATAAAAAAGAACCATCATTCTGTTGCATACAAGAAACACACCTCAACAATAATGATAGACATTACCTCAGAATAAAAGGCTGGAAAAATATTTTCCAATCTTACGGACCCAAGAAACAAGATGGAATAGCTACTGTAATATCTAAGAAAATACACTTTCAACCAAAATTAATCAAAAGAGATGGGGAAGGACACTTCATATTCACCAAAGGAAAAATAGACCAAGATGACACCTTAATTCTGACCACATATGCCCAAAATGCAAGGGCTGTCACATTTGTACAGGAAACATTACTAAAGATTAAATCACACATTGAACCCCACATGTAAATAGCAGGAAACTTCAACCCACCTCTCTTAGCAATGGACAGATCATTGAGACAAAACCTAAACAGAGAAATAAGGAAACTAACTGACATTATGAGTGAACTGGACCTAATAGAACATTACATCCAAACACAAAAGAATATACCTTCTTTTCAGCACCTCATGAAAACTTCTCAAAACTGACCTCATACTCGGACACAAAGCAAGCCTCAACAAATACAAAAAAAAAAAAAAAATCACATAATACCTTGTATTCTACCAAACCATCATGGATTAAAGCCAAACTTCAACAATAACAGAAACAATACAAACTCATGGAAACTGAACAACTCCCTAATTAATGACCACTGGGTCAGGGAAGAAATAAAGAAAGAAATTAAAGTCTTCCTAGAATTCAATGAAAATGAAGGTACAACATATCGAAACTTATGGGACAAAATGAAAGCAGTGCTAAGAGGATTTCATAGCACTAAGTGCCTTCATAGAGAAAGTGGAGAGAACTCATACTAGCAACTTAACAAATCACCTGGAATCTCTCAAAAAAAGGGAAACAAACACACCCAAGAGCAGTCAATGACAGGAAGTAATCAAACTCACAGCTTATATCAAAAACCTCAAAACAAAGACAACAACACAGAAAATCAACAAAACCAAGAGCAGTTTTTATTTTGAAAAAATCAACAAGATAGATAAACTTGTAGCCAAACTCACTATAAAACAAAGAGAGAGAGTATCCAAAATAAAAAAATCAGAAATGAAAAGTGGGATGTAACAACAGACACCGAGGAAATCCAAAGAACCGTTAGATTGTACATAAAAAAGTGTATTCCACAAAATTGGAAAATCTAAATAAAATGGGTGATTTTCTTGATTGATAGCACTTACCAAAGTTAAGTAAAGATCAGGTAAACAATTTAAATTATTCTGTAACTCCCAAGGACATAGAAGCAGTCTTCAAAAGCCTCTAAACCAAAAATAGCCCTGGGAATGATGTTTTTAGCACAGAATTCTACCATATTTTCAAAGAAAAACTAATATTAATCCTCAAACTATTAAAAAAATAGAAGTAGGAGGAACACTGCCAAACTCATTCTATGAGACCACACTTACCTTGATAACTAAGTCATACAAAGACCCCACTAAGAAAGACCATTTCAGACTAATCTCACTTATGAACATTGATGCAAAAATACTAAAAAAATACTTGCAAATTAAATCCAGGAACATAAAAATATTATCTACCACGATTAAGGAGGTGTTATCCCGGGAATGCAAGAATGGTTCAACATACAAAAATCCATCAAAATAATTCACCACATAAACAAATCGAAAGAAAAAACCCACATGATCATCTCATTAGTTGGTGAGAAGGCCTTTGACAAAATTTAACATCCCTTCATGTTTAAAGTCTTAGAGAGATCAGGAATTCAAGGCACAAACCTAAACACAATAAAGGCAATCAATATGGCAAGCTGATAGCCTACCTCAAGTTAAATGGAGTGGGCAAGACTACCCACTCTCACCATATCTATTCCATATGGTACTTGAAGTTTTAGCTAGAACAAGAAGACAAATAAAGGAGATCAAGGGGATAGAAATTGGAAGAGAAGAAGTCAAAGTATCACTATCACAGATGATATGATAGTATACTTATGTGACCCCCAAGATCTCTCCTATGGCTGATAAACACCTTCAGCCAAATGTCTGGATACAAAATTAGCTCAAAAAAGTCTGTAACTCTCCTTTATATAAGCAAAAAAAGGGCTGAGAAAGAAATTAGGAAAATAACACTTTTCACAATAGCAAAACAAATGATATAAAATATCTTGGTGTAACTCTAACCAAGCAAGTGACAGACCTGTATGACAAGACCTTCAAGTCCTCAGAGAAAGAAACTGAAGATTTTAGAAGATGGAAAGATCTTGTGTCTCATAGGATTAACATAGTAAAAATGTCCATCCTGCCAAAAGCCACCTACAGATTCAATGCCATTCCCATTAAAATTCCAACACAGTTCTTTACATACCTATAATGAGAAACCATTGACTTCATATGGAAAAATAAAAGACCCAGGATAGCCAAAATAATTTGGTAAAATAAAAGAACTTCTGGTGGTATCAATATTCCTGATCTCAAGTTATACTAGAGAGCAATAGAAATGAAAACTTGATGGTATTGGCATAGGAACAGACAGGTTGATCAATGGAACCAAACTGAAGACCACTCTCCTATGGGAACTTGAATTTCAACAAAGAAGCCAAAACTATATAATGGAAAAAAAAGAAAGCATCTTCAAAAAAATGGTGCTGTCTAACTGAATGTCTGCATGTAGAAAATGCAAATAGACCTGTACTTATCACCCTGAACAAAACTCAAGTCCAAGTGGATCTATGACCTTGACATAAAACCAGACTCTAAATCTATTAGAAGGCAAATTGGGGAAAAGTCTGTAAGTCATTGGCATAGGAGACAGCTTCCTAAACAGCAACAACAGCACAGGCTCTGAGATTAATAATCAATAAATAGGACCACATGAAACCAAGATATTAGACCTATAGTACAGGACCACCATTTACAATCCATAAACCCAAAGAGTCTAAGTAACAAGGAGGGCCCAAGGGTGGGATGCCACTCAGAAGGGGAAATAGAACAGACAGCAGAAGTAAATGAAGGAAGGGAAGAAAGGAGGTGGAAACAAGTGTGGGGATCAGATGTGGGAAGAACAGGGGTTGGAGGTGAAACTTGGGGTGGGTATTTCTTTTTCAACCTGAAGGCCTGCAACAAGATAGGCTCCTGGGAGGATATGCACATGACTCTAGCTGAGACTTCTAACTGGGGTGGGGGGTGGGAGGACAACCATGAAGATTGAAGTGACCACTTCCTATCCAGGCAGGATTAGCACAAGGAGGGGAACCTCATGTACAGACAAAACCTGTGATGCAAAATTACCCTACCTACAAGAATTCCAGGGATAAAGAGGGAACAAAGATTGAGGGAAGGTCCAAATAATAATTAGTCCAACCTGAGACCCATCCCACGGTAGAGATCTTGCCCAAGACAGTAATAATGATACTCTGCTATGCTTTCAAACAAGAACCTATGTTGACCATAGTCTGGGAGGCTCCAGCCAGCAGTGGATTGAAACAGATGCTGGGGCTTGCAGCCAAGCATGGGGCCGAACTCTGGGAGTAATGTGAAAGTGTTGGGGAAAAGATGGAAGGACACAGAAGAGACAGAAGCCTCATAAGAAGACCAGCAGAGACAACCAACCCAGTCCCATGGTGGCTTTCAGAGACTGAGCCATCAACTAAGGTGCATGCATGATCTTGACCTAGGGCCCCTGCACACATGTAGCCAGTGGGTGACCTGGTCTTCATATGAGGCACTTGGCCAGTGGAGGTGGGAGCTGTTTCTAATTGGACTCTTGCCAGCTTTTGGATCACTTCTCTCTAGCAGCACTTACCTTGCCTGACCTCAGTAAATGAAGATATGCTGAGTCCTGATGTAATTTGATGTGCTGAGGAAGGTTAATTTTGAGGGATGGGTGCTCTCCTTTTCTGGGGGGAAGGGGGAGGTGAAGAGGAAAAGAGGGTACGAGAAAGACTTGGAGGAAGGAAAGGAAGGGGCTCCCTCGTGATGTAAATAAATAAACTAATATAAAAAAGAATGAATTTAGGACAAATAAGTTCATATTTAACGGATGACATGGAGGTTGTACAAGGCATTTCTGCTAAGGCCCTGATGTCCCTAATTTTGTCTTAGAACAATGGCTGGCTGAGAAAAATAAAATAATATCAACTTCTTCAAATATATTTCCATGGAGAGAGAGAAAGAGAAAATACATATAGTAAAATATTAGCCTATCTGACATGAACATGAATATCAAATATTGAGTTTTCACAAGTTAACACAAATATTGCTGGATGTGTGGTGGGGCTTTGCATCAGATATTGAGAAATGCAACCTTAAAAATGTTATCTTGGAATCTGTAAGTGCATAGATGATATTTAAGTTTGGAGATCTGAGATCTTCTGGAAATGAGTGTTTAGACAACAAAAGTCTTTCAGTATTTACAGATGACAGACAAGAGAAAGTTAATGAAACTGAAACCTAGAATCCATTGATAATAAAAGAGAAACACCTATACACGGGAACACAATGCACCCCCCCCCCACACACACACATACACACACAAACACATGGAGGGGAGGGCGGAAGAAGTTTTCCTGTTTGTTTGCTTTTGTTTTGTTCTGCTTTGTATTTGTCAAACTATATGAAAATTTCCCACCTCATAAATTATTGTAGTCAGGTGTGTGTGTGTGTGTGTGTGTGTGTGTGTGTGTGCGCGCGCGCGTGCGTGTGCGTGTACAGACTATGAGTCTGGGTCTCTGGGGAGACCAGAATAGGATGCTAGGTCCTCTGCAGCTGGAGTTTTAGGTGGTTGTAAACTGCCTAATGTGGGTACTGGGAATCAAACTTGGCTCTTTTGGAAAAGCAGCACTTCTTTCCCTTTGACCCATCTTTTCAGTCCCAGATGCTTTTTCAAATAGGTAGGCAAGCTTTTTTGATAATGGCTGTGTTATTTGAGATTGCTTTAGCAACTCCTGTCTTGCCGTTTCAGTGTATGAGCACTCCTTCCCCAAACATGAGACTTAGCTGAGCCTGTGCCCTTACAAGTAAAACTAAATACTTCCTACCACCCCAGGCCTGCCACCACATCTTTAGTGATCTTAGTTATAGTTCCCACTACACACGATTGTTTGTTCCTATACCTGTGTGACCTCTCAGAAGGCTAATGTTTCCTCTCCCTTCTTCACTGCAGTGAATATCAGCCAACACTACTATTCCTTTAGAAAATCAAAGACATCAATTATCAGGTCAAATGAAGGTGTCATAATTCTCCGTAACTACTGTAATAATCTTGTATCTGCTAAATCAAAAGGAAGGTTATCCAACACATTTAAATATAACACCATTGCCCACAGAAAGGAATGGGAACTGAGCAGAGATTGTTAATAATAAGCCATAGGACATAACTAATTACTTAACTTAACAGACATCATTAATTATCAGACCAGAAGCATAGCTTAAATAGAAACCTGAACTTGAATTTAAGGTGAGAGCTTCAACTTCTTCCTATTTCAAAATTCTTAACTCACTAGCTTGAACCTTTGTGATTGAAATGTGCCAAAAGAAAAAAGCCACCTCGACTGACATCTAAGATATACATGGTGACAGTTTGAAGTGAGTAGGTAAAATAATAATTTTTAACATTTTTACTTTGAGATAATCATTCATTTTCCTGCAGTGATTAAGAAGGTCCACCAAGAGCTGTTCTGCCTATATTCAGCTTCTGTATCAGTAACAGGTTGAAAAGTTCTGATGTAAGTTCATGAACTGTGTGCTCACACTAATAAATCCAAGACTTTCTCACCTCTGAGATTCTTGGGAATGACTATTCAGTTCCATACAAAGACCCTTTCACCCCCTCTCCCCCAAGTCAGGGTGGGCCTACAGAAATATATCTGCTACCACTATGCTATTTCTGCATTTGTTTCAAAATACTGTATATAAACATAATAATGTCATTCTACATAATTTATGTACAATGAATAGTTTGTTCCAGATTCCTTTTATTTCCCTCTACATAACTGCTTTCAGAATCATTTGAGTTGTTGCATGTTTCTGATTGCTTATTGTTGTTTATTGCTACCAAATTATTTTCCAGGATGGCTTTTACTTTCTGAATAAGCATCAGCAATGTCTGAGTGACCCAGTTCTATAGTCCCATAATTTTTGAGGTTACTGCTATTTTTTTTTAATTTTACCATTTTGAGAGGTGTATAATGACATTTCCTTGTGGTTTCAATTTGCATTTTCCTTAATGGTTAATGATCATGCTAAGCATCTTTTTATGTGCTTCTCTGCCATCTGCTTGTCTCTTTTAGTGAATTGTCTGTTCTCATTTTTACCTATTTTCTGATTGGATTATTTTTCTTTTACACTTGAGTTTAATTTTCTTTTGAGACATTTTAGCTGCATGAATATGTAGCTAGCAAGTCCTTCATGCAGGCTGTATCTTGTCAATTTCTCATCTTTTCAGGGTTTCACAGAGAAAACTAGCTTTTAATCATGATGAGGTCTGTAATGTCAGTATTTATGTATATCAAGTTCTTTGAGGCCAGAATGTTCAATTGTTGGTGTTCTCTATAGAAAACATGTCTTTAGGCTAAATGATGTGCAATAGTTCTACTAGATATTTCATCTTTGATAAAATTTGGCCAAAATTGATAAAATATATCCATATGTTTTCTAGGGCAATATTTTACTATGTTAAACCAAAGCAATACAGCAGCCACTTACAAATATGGGAACTGAGACTAATGAGTGTATAAAACATCTGGCAATTGACATTTCTATTATGTAATGTCATGAACAAGATAACATGATTTAATCCAACAGAAATTTATACCTAAATACCTGTGACTCAAATGAGGAACTTCTGATAGCAAGAATGAGAAGATTTTTTTTTTCTTTGAAATTGCCCATCTGGAAAGCATATCAGGTGGTTACTTAAAGATTATACAAAGGTAGTAAGTAGATAAACTGAAGATCGGTAAATGTGTATAAGAAGCATAAGATAGTAATTCATAATGTTTCGGAAAATTCATTTTAAGATCAATTGAAATTTTCCAATAGTGTGGAAATCTGATACCACACCATGCTATAAAAAAGGAACACTAACCATTTTGAATTTGGTCATAATACAAATGAAAATGTTCACCTTCTTGTTCAAATTTTAATTACATTCAAGTGTCAGGTATGATGGTGTCTGCATAGAAGTTCAGAACTTGAGGGGTAGAAATTGGAAGATTATATGTTCAAAGTTGCCAAGGCCTATATAGGAAATTTAGGACTAACTTTGAAAAAATAAGACCATGTCTTAAAAAGAATAATCCACTCCTCCCCACAATGAAGAGATTCAAGATAACAGAACAGCTGAAAAATAAACCAAGAATGTACCAATATACTTACAAGTAAGTGTGAAGTTAAAAAGGACAGCAACAGAACCAAAAAATCTGAGCACAGGGGTCTTTCCTGAGACTGATACTCCAACCAAGGACTATGCATGGAGATAACCTAAGACCCCTGCACAGATGTATCCCATGGCAGTTCAGTATCCAAGTGGGTTCCATTGTGATAGGAGCAGGGACTGTCTCTGACATGAACTGATTGGCCTGCTCTTTAATTACCTCCCCCTGTGGGGGAAGCAGCATTACCAGGCCACAGAAGAAGACAATGCAGCCACTCCTGATGAGACCTAATTGACTAGGATCAGAAGGAAGGAAAAGAAGTCCTCCCCTATCAGTGGACTTGGGGAGGGGCATACATGCAGAGGGTGGAGGAAGGGAGGGATTGGAACAGGAGGAGGGAGAGACCCACAGGGGGGATACAAAGTGAATAAAGTGTAATTAACAAAAAAAAATGGTTAAAAAAAAAGGACACATAGCCCCAAATTTGGTCTTAATGTTGATCTTAGGTCCTCTACTAAAAGTAACCATTTGTCCAGATATGTTAAGGATAACAGCAGCATAGATATGAAGGAATATAAACCTCTCAATAGATTTTATGCACTGTCAAAGGTGAGATCATCAATGATTTGACTAACAGGCAGAAACAAATATCACAAGAGATAGCTTACAATAGAACAAGCCCCTTATGTTGATTTCAAAACAGGACAGTTGGTTCTGTTCTGTGAAAATGAAACTCACTTGTTTGACTAGATAACCAATTACATCATCACTTTCAAAGATCTATGGATATGTTCCACATATGTGTTGCCTTGTCCCAGAGAGTTTATAAGACACAACCAAATATATTATAAGACAAAAATGACACTGAATGATTTTTTTTCTGAAATTTCCAGTGATGTGGTTTGAATGTAAAATTCTCCTTAAAATCTACTCAAAGTATTGAACATTTGAACCCTCAACTAGTGATACTGTTTTGTGAGTCCTGAAAACTTTAAAAGATTGGGCTTTGGTGTCCTGCTGCCTTCAAAAAATGCTAGGACAATATTGGTACAAAACTTGTTGTAACCAGCCAAAATCTGATATGACTTAAGTCCCAACCTACAAGATACCCTGCCCTGCTTGTGCCAAGAGGATGAGGCTAGTTAGTACAGGGACCTAGGGAAAACAAACAAAAAACAGAACAAAACAAAAACCAAATACTACTCTACCACAATAAACTGTTTCCCAATAACATTGTATTATATTCATAGCTATGTTGCTCAACCAACATAAGAGAAGATACTTCTTGTAGCAGATTGAAATGATCAGACATTATGCAGAGACCTTGGAACACTCAGCCCTAAATGGGATGTTTCCATCAAGTTCCTGCCATCAGGGCTCCGGGAACTTTTTGGAAGAAGAGGCAGAAAGTTTGTAAGAGCAAGAAGGGATGGAGACCCTCTAAATATATTGCATCAAAACAAATATGAATTCACAGAGACTGAACAGCATGCACAGGGCCCTCACTGGTCAGCATCAGGTAGTCTGTGTTCATATTATAGCCTCCAGTATAGTGTTTTTATGGGATTTCTAAGTATATGAATGAGTAGGTTTCTGATTCTTCTCCTTCTCCTGTGCTCTCTATTTGTTTTGTATAAATTTGTTGGGTTACTTTTTGTTTAATCTTATTAAACCATTTATATTAGTAATTATATTATAATGCCTTAGAAGCCTGATTTTTTTTTAATGAGAGACAGAAGTGGGTTTTGTTCTGATGGTAGGGGAGGTTGGGACAAGCTGGGAAGAGTGGAGGGAGGAAAAAACATAATCAGGATATAGAAAGTTTGGGCATAATTATAAGAAGTAGATTGTTAGGTCAGGGGTCCCCAGTCCCTTCTGTTCTGTGCCTCTTGTCCATCATGAGATGAAGAATTTTCTCCCGTATATACCCCTTGCTACCATATTTGCCTCAAGCTCAGCAACTGGGCCAGGTAACCACAAGGGGAGAACGCTGACACTGAGATAAAATGAATTATCCCATTCTTTTTAAATTGTTACTTCAGCTATATTACCACATCAGAGCAAATATAAAAACATATCCTGAAAGAGCCATCACCATTCCCATTTAATCAGCAGCCTTCATTTATATAAAAACTCATTATTTACAATTAGTCCAGACCAAACAAAATGTGTTATAACTCAAAGAATAGTCTAAGAAAAATTAGAAAAGTGCAATGAAAATATTTAAAGGCTAGTTAAAATGGGTTTGCTTATTCAATAAAATTATCCCAAAGAAGAAGTGACCAAATGTTGTTAAGACTTGTCATCAAATTATGATTCACTTGTGCACTATTCAAGTTTTGTTTAATCCCTGCAATGGTATTAATACTTTTTTTTCCTATACAAGACAGGAAATGTGGACACAAACTGCAATACTACTTATGAACAGCCCTAATTTTGAAGAAGGTACCGATCTGTTTCTTTTTCTATGGTGTTGATTTAGTGATGAACAATTAAGTTCCCAATGTCCTGGCCTTTACACTGTTGACGGATGTGTGTGCATGTTTTTTGCTTGCATGCAGGATCAGTTTTATTTTATTCATGAGTTATTCAGTTTTCTAATTTGTGGCAGACAATTGTTTGTTTGTTTGTTTTTTTTCTGGAGTTGCTCATTTCTGTTGACTACTATCCCTTAGATGTTGTATTGATCTTAATAGAGCGTACTTTAAAAGGAAAGTGACTTGCTAGTGTTCTGTTGCTTTTGTTCGTTTGTCTTGTATTTATTTATTTGTGTGTGTTTCCTATACATATACATGTAATTGTTTTCAAAAGCCAGAAGAGGGTAGTTTGTCTCCTACAGCTGTTGTTACAGATTGTAGTGAGCTGCTAAGTATAGGTAGTGGGAATTGAAATGTAATCTTTAGAAAGCTTAATTAACTCTACTTCCTTCCTTCCTTCCTTCCTTCCTTCCTTCCTTCCTTCCTTCCTTCCTTCTTTCTTTCTTTCTTTCTTTCTTTCTTTCTTTCTTTCTTTCTTTCTTTCTTTCTTCCTTTGATACAGGGTCTCTCTGTGCACCCTAGATATCCTGGGCTCACTTTGTAGATCAGGCTGACCTTGAACTCACAGAGATCCACCTATCTTTGCCTCCCTGAGTGCTGGGATTACATGCTTGCACCACTGCATCTGGCTGAAACTAGTTTTCTTTCTTTTTATTTTTTTTTATTTTACTTTCTTTAGTAATTAAAGTTTATTCACTTTCTATCCCAGCTGTAGCCCTTTCCCTCATTCCCTCCCAGTCTCACCCTCCCTCTCTCATCTCCTCCCAAGCCCCTCTCCAAGTCCACTGATAGGAGAGGTCCTCCTCCCCTTCCATCTGACCCTAGCCTATCAGGTCTCATCAGGACTGGCTTCATTGTTTTCCTCTGTGGTCTGGTAAGGCTGGTCCCCCCTCAGGAGGAGGTGATCAAAGAACCTGTCCCTGAGTTCCTGTCAGAAACAGTCCCTATTCCCATTACTAGGGAACACACTTGAACACTAAACTGCCATGGGGTAGCCAAGGGTAGCCATGTGCAGGGGTTCTAGGTTATTTCCTTGCATGGTCCTAGGTTGGAGTATGAGTTTCAGAAAAGACCCTTGTGCCCAGATTTTTGGTTCTGTTTTTCTCCTTGTGGATCTCCTGACCCCTTCAGGTATTTCTATCTCCCCCTTCTCTCATAAGTTTCCCTGCACTCAGCCCAAAGTTTGGTTATGACCGTCAGCATCTGCTTTGATACATTGCTGGGTAGAGTTTTTCAGAGTCATTTTGTATCAGGCTCCTGTCCTATATCCTGTTTCCTCCCTCTTCTGATATGCTCAAGTACACAACAAAGACATTTGCTCAACCATGCTTGTAGCAACTTTATTCGTAATAGCAAGAACCTGAAAACAACCCAGAAGCCCTTCAGCTTAGGAATGGATAATGAAATTGTGGTACATTTACACAATAGAATATTACTCAGCAATTAAAAACAAGGAAATCATGAAATTTCTAGGCAAATGGTAGGATCTAGATAATATCATCCTGAGTGAGGTATCCCAGAAGCAGAAAGACACACATGGTATATTCTCACTTACAAGTGGATATTAGACATTTAATATAGGATAAACATACTATAATCTGTACACCTAAAGAAGCTAAGCAAGAAGAAGGACCCTGGATAATATGAACAATCCTCACTCAGAAAGGCAAACAGGACAGAAATAGAAACTAGTTTTCTTAACTGCTAAGCCTTCTCTGTACCCCATTATTCTATTTTTAAAATCATGCCACTAGTTAAAAAAATAATCTTTGGACTCTTGGGTTTCATATCTAGCATGCACACTCATACACACTGTTAATCATCATCACAAAATTTAGTTACAATTAAGGATATCTTCTTCTACCTGTTCTCAATATTTTATCAGATGGTCCCTAAAATAACAATCTAATTCTACTCTATATCTTCACAGGAGTAGATTACAAATTAGTTAATATTAGCCTCTAAGACCGTGGAGATATCTAAGAAGACATTTTGTGCTGTTTTGTTTCCCTTTGTCACATTTCTTTTTTCACTCAATGATGTATCAGATGGATTTAATTCTTCTCTGACTGCATCTGTTTTGTTTGCTTGATCTACCCAAATTTGAGTCTCATAAGCTGATTTCATTTGGTTCCACTTTATGCTTTTGATCCCAAAGCAGTCATAATGGCCCTCTGCAGCATCCACTCAGGAAAAATGCATGCTTCAGCCAGAAAAGCTGCAGGCTCCATAGGGAGCACGATAGCTGTATCACAGCAGGGGATCGGGATGCAGGACTTGGGGCAAAGCAATTATAAATAGTGCGTGTCTGGAATCTTTGAGATTTTGTCTTACCTATCTATAATAGGTAAGTTGTCATTTAGGACACTAATGTTAAAAATGAAACTCAATGCTGAATTTTGTGGTAGTTACAAACCATCATCTGTGTTTTACAAATATGAAGGTGTGGTCATGACTGAAGTTGGATCTACTGACTTCAAAAGATCCGGACTAAAGCCAGGTCTTCACACTTCCAATGATTTACTTGAAAAGAATCCTCACATGTGCACCCAGACTCCTGGGTTTTAGTTCATTACAGTCGTTGTTAACTATTGATAACCAAGAGCAGCCACCACACTTAGGAAACTGCCTTGCAAATGAATATGAAAATTCAAAGAAGAATAATTAATGCCACATGTCATGTGAGGTGTGATGCAATCGGACAGCATAAGGCATACTAAGCAAGATATAAATAAGTCAGTGTAATATGATATGCAATAAGTAAACAATGCACAATCTGGAACTTGGGAATAGCTTTATTTACCTAGAGATATAGGACAAGAATTGAAAATGAGATTTTATCATTTTAATAAGGCTTCTGAACAACAAAGAAAATATTGACCAGAGTGTAGGGACAACCTGTAAACAGGAGGAAAGTCTCAGGCAGCTATTCACTCAGCATGGGATTAGTATCTTGAGTCTACAAAGAATCCAAAATAATAAACACTAGTGAACCTTTTATCCAGTCAACAACTAGGCAAATGAACAAATCTGAGTTCTAAAACTAACTGTAAATTAACATTTCACCATCTCTCAAGTCCACAGGAAAACGTAAGCCAGACTACACTGCAGCTTCATCTTATTCCAGACTGGCTGTCACTGGGAGAAAAAGAAAGAAAGAAAGAAAGAAAGAAAGAAAGAAAGAAAGAAAGAAAGAAAGAAAGAAAGAAAGAAAGAAAGAAAGAAAGAAAATAGCTAATGTCCAGGTATTGGTTGGAATTTTCCCTCAATCATTGTTCCCTCTTTATCGCTGTACTACTTGTAAGCAAGGTGAGTTTTGGATCACAGATTTTGTTGGTGGGTTGTTGTTCCCCCTTCTACTAGTGCTTCCTGGCTAGGAGGTGGTCACTTCAGTCTTCATGCCCCCCCATGAGTTTCAGGTAGAGTCACACTCATGTCCTTCCAGGACCATATCCTGTCACAGTCCTCCAGTTTGAAAACGAGATGCCCCCCATCAGTTTCCCTTCTTGTTCCCAGCCCATCCCATATTAGAGAGTGAGCCCCTGACACTATTAATGATGTTCCACTATGCTTGCAGACGGGAACTTAACTTGACTGTCCTCTGGGAGACTCCAGCCAGCAGCAGATCAGGACAGATGCTGGAACTTGCAGCCTGGCATGGGGCTGAGGTCTGGGGTTCCTGTGAGTATGCTGGAGGAAAGATGGAAGGATATGAAGAGGACAGGAACCTCACAAGAAGACCAACAGAGACAACTAACCCAGTCAGTTACTGAGACATGAAGTAAGGAGCATGTACGATCTGGACCTAGTCCCCCTGCACACATGTAGCTGATGAGTGCCTGGGTTTTCATATGGAGTGTCTGTCGAGTGGGGCAGGTGCTGCTTCTAAAATGGACTGTATTTCCTTGCTTTTGCATCCCCTCCCCCTGACAGGGCTGCCTTGCCTGGCCTCAGGGGATGAAGACATGCTCAGATCAGTCCTGATGTGACTTGATGTTCTCAGAGGGTTGATACGGTGAAAGGGAGCTCCACCTTACTGGGGAGGACCTCCCCTCTTAGTGGAGTGGGGGATGGGAACGGGGGGAGAAAAGGTAGGGAGGGTGGGACTGGGAAGGGATGAAGGAGGGGGCTACAGCTGGGATACATTGTGAATAAATTGTAATAAATAAAAATTAATTAATTGAAGAACACATCATGGTCGTCATGCCTTTATGTGGGAAAAAAATTACAAGTACAGCAACAAAAGATGGGCTGATATGATAGGTTAGTTGATAAGAGTGCTTGCTTGCTTCTTAGGAAGGAATCATAGAAATGATCCCTGAATATAGTCTTTTGGGACCAAGGGGAGGAGGGCAGGTCTGCAGAGACTGATATATCAACCAAGGTCCATTCATGAAGAGGACCTAGACCACCTGCTCAGATATAGCCATAGGCAGCTCAGTCTCTATGTGGGTGCCTTAGTAAGGGGAACAGGTACTGTCTCTGACATGAAATCAGTTGTTTGCTGCTTGGTCACTTCCTCCTGCCAGGGTAGCCTTGATAGCCCACAGAGGAAGAGGATCCAGGCAGTCCTGATAAGACTTGATAAGCTAGGGTCAAAGAGTAGGGGAAGAGGACTCCCCCTTTCAGTGGATGAGAGGAGAGACATTGCATGCGGTGGGGGTAGTTGAAGTCAGGATAGGACCAAGAGATGATGAGGAAAGGGGCTACAGTCGGGATATAAAGTGAATAAATTGTAAGGATTAAAATTAAATGAAAAGAAAATGAAAAAAAAAGTGCTTACTCTGTAATTTTGAGGACCTTCTTGTGTATTCCCAGCACACATGTAAGAAGCCAAAGATGGCTGAGTGCCTGTGCCCCAGCTTTGGGGCCAGAGGCAAACAGATCCTGAGATCTCACTAGTGGGCCATTTCAGCTAAAAACAGCAAGTTTATGTTTTTCAAGTAATATGGTAGAGAGCAATAGTGGAAGATGGCTGATACTCTGTTCTTGACTCTGCATTTATAGGCATGTGCACAAGCCACCCATCCACCCACAAGAATGCAAGACTTATGGCACACACACACACACACACACACACACACACACACACACAGAGAGAGAGAGAGAGAGAGAGAGAGAGAGAGAGAGAGAGAGAGAGAGAGGGAGAGGGAGAGGGAGAGGAGAGAGAATAAAGTATATGATTATATAGTTGACATGTAACTAAGCATTTTTCATTCTTTTTCATTCTAATTGCTATTTTCATTTATTTGGGATGCTTAGGCAGCATTTTGACTGCTCATGAAAGTGCAAAGTTTTATTCTTATTATTAAAATCCATCGATATTATGGATGTCTCTGCCTGCTCCTGCTCTGACTGTTACTCTGGCAGCAAGATGTATATTAACCATCACTTTCAAACTAGAATCTTGCATTCATTTTGACAGCTTACAGTGAATTCTCTACTAAAAACAATTTCTTGTGAGATTACAATGAACAAATCCATGCTAAGCAGAAAATTGGGGAATTTGGATATGTTTGCTTGCTTGAGTTTTGTGTGAAGAACCACTGTGTGATTGACCAGGGATATCTGGTCAATGGTCCCTTTTATAAGTCTACTCGGTTGTTGGAATAGTGAGTGTAGCTTTCAAAATATGCTTCTGAGGTTGAGACACCAACAAAGCTACAGGAAAAACAAAATAACTGAGTTGTGAGGCTAATTCTGTAGTAGTGATTTCATAGTCACTTTTTTTCAGTATGAAATAAATCAGAAGCTGGTGAAGCACGTAAACCTTAGCCTCCTTACACAAGGACAGCATAATCTTTTTCTTAGAGAAATGTAAATTTGACTATGTATAAAAATTTTACGAAAGTTGTGGACAATTATGCTTCACTTTGAAGGTTTATGAAAGTCCAAGAGTTTCTTTTTATTATTGTTATTATTATTTTAATTACACTTTATTAAATTTGTATCCCCCATAAGTTCCTCCCTCCTCCCCTCCTGGTCCCACTCTCCCTCTCTTCACCCATGCCCCGCCCCAAGGCCACTGATAAGGGAGGTCCTCCTCTCCTTTCTTCTGATCTTACTCTATCAGATCACATCAAGAGTGGCTGCATTGTCATCTTCTGTGGCATGGTAAGGCTGCTCCCCCTTAAGGGGGAGGTGTTCAAAGAGCAGGCCAATCAGATTATGTCAGAGGCAGTCCCTCTTCCCATTATTATGGAACCCACTTGGACACTAAACTTTCATGGACTACATCTGTGCAGGGGTTCTAGGTTATCTCCATGCCTGGTACTTGGTTGGAGTATGAATCTCTGGGAAGAACCCTGTGTTGAAATTTTCTGGTTCTGTTGCTCTCCTTATGGGGTTCCTGTCTTCTCCAGATCTTACTATTTCCCACTTCTTACATAAGATTCCATGCACTCTGCCCAACTGCCCAAGTCGGCCATAAGTCTCAGTGTCTGCTTTGATAGTCTTTTTATTATTAAAATTTGACTAGTATGGATTTTTTTATATTTAAAGAAGAATGAAAGTGTGTCTGTATGTGTGTGCACATGTAAACAAAGAAAAGACATTAACATAAAGAAATAGAGAATACCAAAAATAAATGGAATTGTATCTGTATAAAATTTGCCATAAATAAATTTTTGCATGTCTTTTAATGATATGTAATTTATTTCATATTTATTGTTTGCTACATACCATACTACACTAAGCACTTCACATGTGAGACTTTATTATCCACCCAACAGCTATGTGAAGTAAATGCTGTAGGTTCTATTGTAGCTACATTCCAAATCTTTTTCTTAAATTCTAAGCCTCAGAGTATTAAAGTATTATACTTTATAATAAAGTTATAAAGTCAGAGAAGACTGATTGAGAGTTAGAGTGTCATGATGCAGTATTACTCTAAAAAAAAAAGTGTGTTGTAGTTTGAATCTGAAACGTTTCACACAGCCTCATGTTTTGACTGCTTCTCACCAGTACTGACACTATATCAGAAGGCTGAGGAACCTCTAACAAGCTCCTTGACAGAAGATCACAGAAGTTTGGCCTTTGAATCTGGTTCTTGGCTTCAACCTTGCTGTCTGTGTCCTGGTCTGCCATGATATGAACAGTTCCTACCACATAGTTTTGAGTAGAAAAATAGAATTTCACCATGCCTTCCCACCATGATGGAATAAAATCTACTGAAATGGTAAGTTATTTCCAAATTCTTTTTTTCTTCCTTTAAGTTGTTCTTCTCTATATTGTGGTCACATAATATATATTGTTTCCTGACTAAAAGTCAACTCCTTACACAAGGAAGAAACTCATGCACAGGGACAGGAAAATAAGTAGACACCCAGTGATAAATGGAAAATGGAGCTACGAATGGTAGTAGACTGCCCCCAACTTCCTATTTTTATGCACAAAGATTAGTATATCTTTAAACACTAACCAGAGAAGTCTTTTTTTTTTTTTTCAAAAGTTTGTGATCACCACAGAGACCTACAACTGACAAACAGGAAGACAAAGAGAAACGGCGGAATTTTGAACTTAATTTTGAACTTTTAGACTCGAGAACTCAGAGACAATTTGATTCTGGTGATTAAATTACCAGTATGTACTATGGCCGCTTTAGCAAACTGGTTTATAACTGTTCATGGCTCCATCTTGTAGATAAGGAAATAGACTCTAAAACAAATCATTGTTTTATAACTCTACTATCAAAACATGATTAAGTGGATATTAGAAGGAGGCTTTTCCAATGTCAACTCAAATTTACCCTTAAATATGATAAAGAAAGTAATATTCCCAATAGTGGAGGAAAAATAGATGGGAATAAGGAAAGCAGGCTTCTATCATGGCTCAAGATTTTGGCTAAGTTTGGGTGGAGAAAAGTGAGCTTCAATTTGAAGATGGAGTAGAATCTCATGTATTGATATTGAGGTAGAAGAACTGGGAAGTTGAATGAATATTAGAAAGGTAAATGTGTTTATCTAAGACCACTCTTCTAAAAGATGTTAAAATTGTTCAAAGTGAGATTATTCACTGTTTTTAATAATAATTATTATTATTAGTTGTAGTAGTATTTTTCCAGGCTTGCTGTGATATTTTTGATAAAAGTTTAGGCTCTTAGGAACATTTCCAAAGAAGTGTTCTTAGTGCTCCGATAATAAGTTGATTTCAGCAGTGTTCATCATTGGCTTAGACTGTTCCCTGGCTAGTGATATATTGATGATCAACGGAGGAATTTCATTGTCCCAAAGTGCACACATCAAATGGAAAACAAGTGTAGAACATTTCACTACAAATATCTCGTCATGAGACTTTATATAAAAATCTTTTCCTGACTTTTCTTTTTCCTTGGCTGTGTGATTCTTGGTCACTGAATATGCACATGGCTGAGTATGCACAGTCTTCAATCCATACATTCTATGTCTCACCATTTTTAAAATTAATAAGATATCTTTGTAAAGTTATTTTTATTCAAGTCTATAAGATATAACATTCTATTGTTTAACTAGAACTTTCTGTACTCCACTAAAATATAAATTTATATAATCTTATGTGTTTTAAAGTAAATTAATCATGTATTTTTTTTTCTTTCTGAGAGCAGTGGTAAATGTTACACACTGCTCTGTTCTTTAGACAATTCTTTGGATGATTTACATGTGCTTCATGCCTGCCCCAAGTACTCAAATAAAGAAGAATAGCAAGAAGAAAAATAAGATTCTAATCTACAAACATAAGTAAATATTAGATGGTATCAAGAGGAATTAAGCTAAGGATTCAAAAAAAGATATAGGACATGATAATTGTTATAAAAGTTTAAGTAAGGCTGGGAAAGAATACATGTACCTACTCCCAGTGTTAGGGAGGCAGAGAAACAATTTCTGTGAGTTCAAGGCAGGTCTAGTGTACTCAGAAAATGTTGCAAGTAGCACTCCAGCCAGGATTACACAATGTGACCTTGTCTCAGGAAGAAAATGAGAAGAAAAGAAAAGAAAATGAAAGATAGAAAATGAAAGGAAAGAATAAAAAGAAGAAAGGAATTTATTTAATGAATAGTTAAAATTTGTTAAGTTACCATTTAGGGCATTGGACTGTTTACTCCAATATGCATAAAGATATGTAGATGGCTAATTAATGTAGATTTATTGGTATTCATGGTTTATTCACTTGATTTGGTTAAGAGATTAACCCTTCTGGACTTGGGGAGAGATAAAATAATAACAAAAGAGAACATTTCTGTGTAGATTGTATATTTTACATAGGCAAGAGTCCAAAAGTAAGATAGTAATTCAGATTATCACAGACTGACACACTGTTCTAAAAATAAGTAGTGTTCTAGAGAAAGCAACATGTAGGATTTCTTTGAGTTTCAAGGTTGGGAATTTGGATGACACTATTGTAGTTAACCAAGGAGTTGGAAGAAAATTATTGACAAGAGTTATCCATTAATACTTCACAAATTTGCACAATGTACGTGACTTAAAAATTGCCAGTTAATTAATTGCTTGCAGTACTGCTGGTCAAACATATGGCAGGTTCAGCAAGGGTCTTTATTTAAGTGGCACACATTTTCAATGAAGGTGTTGGATGACTAATTTTTTAAAAATTTCTTTATTTTTTATTATTACAGTTTATTTTCTTTGTATCCCAGCCATAGTCCCTTTGTTCATCCCCTCCCAATCCCACCTTCCCTTCCTCCTCTCCTTCTATGCCTCTACCCCAGTCCACTGATAGGGTATGTCCTCCTCCCCTTCCATCTGACCCTAGCCAATCAGGTCTCATCAGGACTAGCTACATTGTCCTCCTCTGTGGTCTGATTACCCCTCAGGGGTTAGTAATCAAAGAGCAAGCCACTGAGTTCATGTCATTTACAAAACCTGTTCCCATTACTAGGGACCACACTTGGACACTGAACTGCCATGAGGTAGCGATGTGCAAGGGTTCTAGGTTATCTCTTTGCAGGGTCCTAGGTTGGAGGATCAGTCTCAGAAAAGACCCCTGGGCCCAGATTTTTAGGTTCTATTGCTCTCCTTGTAGAGCTCCTGTCCTCCCCAGAAATTACTATCTTCCCCTTCTTTAATAAGATTCCCTGCACTCTGCCCAAAGTTTGGCAATGAGTCTCAGCATCTGCTTTGATACCCTGCTGGGGCATCTTTTTCAGAAAACCTCTGTTCTAAGCTCCTGTCCTGTTCCCTGTTTTCTCCCTCTTCCAATGTCTGCCTTGTTTGCCTTTCTGAGTGAGGATTGATCATCTTACCCAGGGTCCTCCTTGCTTCTTTAGGTGTACAGATTTTAGTATGTTTATCCAATATTATATGTTTAATACACACTTGTAAGTAAAGTAAATACCATGTGTGTCTTTTTGCTTCTGGGATACCTCATTTTAGTTCCCACCATATGCCTACAAATTTCATGATTTCCTTGTTTTTAATTGCTGTGTAGTATTCCATTGTGTAAATGTACCACAATTTCTGTATCCATTCATCCTTTGAGGGACATCTGGTTGTTTCCAGATTCTGGTTATTATGAATGAAGCTGCTAGGAATATGGTTGAGTAAATGTCCTTGTTGTATATTTGAGCATATTTTGAATATATGCCTAGGAGTGGTATAGGTGGATCTTGAGGAAGCGCTATTCCTAATTGGGAAAGCAACAGAACTATTTCCAAAGTGGTTGTACAAGTTTACATTCCCACCAGCAATGGAGGAGGGATTCCCTTTCTCCACAGCCTCTCCAGCATGTGTTGTCTCTTGAGTTTTTGATCTTAGCCCTTCTAATGGGTGTAAGGTGAAACCTCAGGGTCATTTTGGTTTGCATTTCCCTGATGACTAAGGACATTGAGTATTTCTTTAAGTGTTTCTCTACCATTTGAAATTCCTCTATTGAGAATTCTCTGTTTAGCTCAGTAATTGGATTACTTGATTTGGTACTTTTAACTTCTTGTGTTCTTTATATATTCTGGATATTAGGCCTTTGTCAGATATAGGGTCCTTTCCCAGTCTGCAGGCTGTCTTTTTGTTCTGATGAACAACAGATCATCTGGAGGTATCTCCATCCCTGATCTCAAGCTGTAGTAATAAAAACTGTATGGTACTGGAGTATAAATAAAATGGTGGGTCTATGTAATTGAACAGAAGACTCAGAAGTAAACCCACACAGCTACAGATACTTGGTTTTTGAGAAAGAAGCCAAAACCATACAATGGATAAAAGATAGCATCTTCAACAAATGGTGCTGGTCTAACTGGATGTCTACATGTAGAAAAATTCAAATAGATCCATGTTTAGCACCTACACAAAACTAAAGTCCAAGTGGATCAAAGACTTCACATAAAAC
The DNA here is from genome assembly GCA_010120015.1 of Rhombomys opimus. NCBI lineage: Eukaryota > Metazoa > Chordata > Mammalia > Rodentia > Muridae > Rhombomys > Rhombomys opimus. Next base: position 3,428,578 of record REGO01000080.1, on the reverse strand, counting down.
CATACACACTATATCTGTTAGAAGAAAAAGTGGGGAAGAGCCTTGAACTCATTGGCACAAGAAACAACTTCCTGCTTTGATAGTCTGCAGGGCAGAGCCTTTCAGAGACCTTCTGTGGCAGGTTCCTAACTTGTTTTCTGTTTTCTTCTTCTGAGGTCCATCCTCTTTGCCTTTCGGGATGGGGACTGAGCATTTCAGTCAGAGTCCTCCCTCTTGATTAGTTTCTTTAGGTGTACAGATTTTAGTAGGTTTATATTGTATGTCTATATGAGTGAGTATATACCATGTGTGTCTTTTTTATTCTGGGATAGCTCACTCAGAATGATCCTGACTTATGGCCAACTGTTGGGCAGAATGCATAGAATCTTATGAAAGAAGTAGGAAATAATAAGATCTGGAGAGGACAGGAACTCCACAAGGAGAGCAACAGAACCAGAAAGTTTGAACACAGGGGTCTTCCCAGAGACTCATACTCCAACCAAGTACCAGGCATGGAGATAACCTAGAACTCCTGCACAGATGTAGCCCATGGCAGTTTAGTGTCCAAGCGGGTTGCCTAGTAATGAGAACAGGGACTGCCTCTGATATAAACTGATTGGCCTGCTCTTTGATCACCTCCCTATGAGGGGGGGGGGGGTGGCAGCCTTACCAGGCCACAGAAGGTGATAATGCAGACACTGCTGATAAGATCTGATAGGTTAGGATCAGAAGGAAGGAGAGGAGGACCTCCCCTATCAGTGGACTTGGGGAGGGGCATGTGTAAAGAAGGGGGAGGGAAGGTGGAATTAGGAGGGGAGGAGAGAGAGGTTTATGGAGAAATACAGAGTGAATAAAGAATAATTAATAACAGTTAAAAAAAAGAGACAACTTCCTGAACAGAACACCAACAGCTCAGGTTCTAAGATCAACAATCAATAATGGAACCTCATGAAACAGAAAAGCTTCTATAAAGTGTAGGAGTAACTTTTTTATTTTTTTTATCTGCAGACACTGAAAGATTTTTCCTTCAGTTATATTCAAGTTCTTTGTAGAATCCACATCATTGTGACTGTTGGTCGGATGTACTCAGTTCCTTTCTGGGACAGTGCCTGCTGACTCTCATTTTTTCAGAAGTCTCCTTTGTTACTCTGCAGCACCTCATGTGGCCCTGTCCATCTTCAACTATTACTGGTTCAATGTATTTTCCTTATGTTTAAATGCTTTTGACTTTTCTTTTCTTTCTTTCCTACAAAGATTGGGAGAAAGTTGATTTTTACCAACACACAAGGTTAAATTAGGCATCCTGAATAATATGGCTGCTTTAAAAGTTAATCAACTGGATTATATTCCCTCTTTAAAAGTTAACCACCTATGTCATTTGTCCCCTTTAAACATTAACCATATCACAGAATGTGGCCATGTTGTTGACTGCATCATTTTCATGGAGTCTGTAATTTTGGAGGCTTTAAATCTTTGGCACCTCTTTTAGATCTCTGCTTTTGTTTTGTTTAGTTTGTTTGTTTGCTTAGAGGAGTTTTCATTAGGTAGCATATGTTAAAGTAGAGCTTCCTATGTAGTCCAGTCTACCTTCACACTTACTGTCTTCCAGCCTCTTCCACCATGATGACTGCAATTGTAGAGTTCTGTCTACTGCATGGTACTGGGCACCCATGGGCATACTTAAAAACCTAGTTGCTTTCTCTCTGCTTGTAAGAAGTCCTATGTGCAAAAACATCTCACTTTGAAAGAGTTGGCTTTGTAAGATCACTAATAATCTCTTCGTACTGAAGATTACAAACAGCATTGTATGCTACATCAAAGCATTCTGATCCAATCAGGAGTCTGTGTGTTGTATTATAAACAAGGATAAAAAATTTGACATGGTTGCTTTCTATCCTGATTCAACAGCTTAGCAAGACTCTGGTTTCCTGGCATAGCCTCCAAACTTTTCTCCAAGGAAAAGAGAGGTGGATTTGAGACCACAGGGATCGAGAATTACCTTCTACACAGCCACAAAATAAAATAATAAAAAGCAATAAGATTGAGTCAGTCATCAGATAATCAGCTTTGTCTTACATACATAAAATTGTAAAGCAGAATTTGTCTAAGTATAGAGGAGACTGTGTGGATCTCCTGGGTGATCCAGAAGTTCATTTCTCATGTAATAAAGTAAAAATGCCATCGTCCTCTTGGTTTCTATTTCTGATATATTTTCTAGTTACCCACTTCCCAGTCTGTGGGAAAATATCATATCTATCTTACAGGACTCTGAAACAACTCATAAAACATGGGTAATTTATGTGCAATGCATGTACATAAGTTGTGACTGGCATAGAGTTTTCCCTCCAAATACTATGTCTTTTTTCATCTCTTACTAGGAACTTGAGGCCTCCTTAATTATAGCAAAATAGAAGAAAACAGCTGTTTCTTGCTCCTTTGTTGTAAAAAATAATTGTATACATCTGCATGTTTTTAATGTCAAAGTTTGTTTCAATTTAGAGCTTGACATTTAGGTGTCGCATAGTGCTTTGCTTTGCTGTGCTTTTTAATTAAAACATCCCATGTAGGGATCTATAATCTGCTGCCTGCTTATTGAGATGCTTCCAGTTCTAAACAATAACAAACCCATGCTCCAGATAAAACTCATCAAAAACCTGTGCTTTGATGGTGTAGTTCATGCAAAGTAATTTCAGACACAGACAGAAAATATAAACACATTTGTTTTCTGGAATTAATGTTAGGTTCTGGAAATGAAGCAAAGGGAACAAGGCCAGAGGCTTGCAGCATACTAAGTCTTGTTCTACATAAGGTGAGTTTATGTGAGTTTGTGTTTCTTAGAAACACTGTCTTAGAGTTCAGCAGGAAGTCTTAACCACTGGGCTAGTTTAGTCTCTAGGTCTTCTTGTGAAGTCCTTGATCTGTCTGACTCCCTCAGTCATTCACCCAACTCTTCTGTAGTACTCTCTCTGCTCTGCCCAATGTTTGGCTGTGGGTATCTGCGTTTGTTTTTATAAGTTACTCGGTGAGGCATCTCAGAGGAGTTATGCTAGGCTCCTGTCTTCAAACGTAGCAGAGTAACATTAATAGAGACAGGAACTGGTTCTCTCCCATGGGATGGGCCTCAAGTAGGAGCAGTCTTTGATTGGCTATTCCCTCATTCATTGCTACAACTTTGTCCCTGTATATCTTCTAAGCAGGACAAATTTGGGGTCTAAGGCTTTGTGGATTGGTTGGTGTCCTTATCCCTCAACTGGAAGTCCTGCCTGGATACAGGAGGTGGCCACTTCAGGCTCCATATCCCCCACTGCTAGGAATCTCAGCTAGGATGACCCTCCATTGACTTCCTGAGGCCCTCCCTATACCAGAGCTCTGGAAAATCCAAGAGATACCTTCTACCTCTAATTTCCATTCTCTAACCTGGCCCTCTCTCCTCCTCTCTCCCTCTCTCCGTCCTCCTAGTCTTCACCCATGCTTCCCTTCCCATCCCTCCTTAACCAGTTACCTCCCAGCATCCACCTCCAATGACATATTTTATTTTCTTTTATGGCTGAGATTCATGTAAACCTCCTTTGGACCCTCCTTCTTACTTAATTTCTTTGGTCTGTGGATTGTAGGATGGTTATCCTGTACTTTATGGTTAATATTCACTTATAAGTGAATACATACCATGTGTATCTTTCTGGGTCTGGGTTACCTCACTCAGGCTGATTGTTTCCAGTCCCATCCATTTGCCTGTAAATTGCATGAGATTTTTGTTTTTAATAGCTAAATAGTATTCCATTGTGTAAATGTTTCACATATTCTTTATCCATTCTTCAGTTGAGGGACAACTAGGTTGTTTTCAGTACCTTGATATTACAAAGCTGCTATGAACATAACTGAGAAAGTGTTTTTGTGGTATGCTGGAGCATCTTTTGTGTATATGCCCAGGAGTGGTATAGTTGGGTCTTGAGGGAGATTTATGGTGTAGAAAATAAAAAGGCTATTAGTGTATATTATTCAAGCCTATAATCATTATAGCAGTTATTATTAACCCACTACTATATCAATGAAAGACACAGATTCTTGATAGAATTTATTAAAATGCCTTATATAACCTGGGGCTGGACAGATATAAAGTAAAGTATATTGTTACCTTCCAGTTCCACATCCCATGCCCCATTTGCTTTAATCATTGCAGTCTAGACTCCTTCCAATACACAATTCCATAAATACTGGTCCATGCTTTTTACCTTGGGTGCCTCTCTCCTGCATCACCTCAGGTTAAATTATTCCAGGTCATGTGTTTCTCTCTGTGTTAGTCCTGTTTCCTTCTTCTCCTCTTGTTCTGTTGGAGCAGATACAGCACCAAAAGGACTACATATTGGAAAATAACTTGTGTTGTGTAGCTTAGGGATAGCTAAATAGTTTAGAGGGTTGATATCTGCACAGTTCCAATACTTTCATCTTGTAAAATAAATCAGAGTATTTCTGTGTCAATAATTATAAAAAGCTAGGATGCTTAAAAAATACTGTTGCTTCATTAATTAGTGTTTTACAGGTATATTCCCAATTTTCTGAGAACCCTCCATGTTTATATCCACAGTCATTGTACAAGTTTGCACTCTGACCATTAAATGGAGGAGTGTCATGCTCTGCATTCTTGCCAGCATGTGATGTCATTTGAGTTTTTTATCTTAACCATTCTGATGAGTGTAAGAGGAAATCTCAAATAAACTTTGATTTTTGTTTCCCTGATGACTAAATATGTTGGAGATTTCTTCTCAGTCATTTAGTATTTCTCTGTTCAGAATTCTGTTAAGCTCTGTGCTCCATTTATTAACTGGGTTATTTGGTTTGTTGGTGTCTAATTTCTTGAGTTCTTTATATATTTTGCATATTAGGCCTCTGTCCGATGTAGGGTTGATGAAGCTCTCTTCTCATTCTGTAGGCTGCTGTTTTGTCCTATTGACAGTGTCCTTTCTTCTGTTTTATTTTTATTTTTTTTTTCTCTCAACCTCTTCTTTTAAAGACCCGAAGTTCTTGTCATACAAGTCTTCCATTTTCTTGGTTAGAGTTACACCAAGATACTTTATATTGTTTGTGGCTAATGTGAAGTGTGTTGTTTCCCTAATTTCTTTTTCAGCCCATTTATTGCTTGTGTAAAGTAAGGCTACCTTTAAACAAAAGTTAATTTTGTATCCAGACTCTTTGCTGAAGGTGTTTATCCATTGTAGGATTTCTGTGGTAAAAATATAGAAATATTGGGGTCACTTATGTGTATTATCCCATCATCTGTGAATAGTGATACTTTGACTTCTTCTTTTCCTATTTGTATTTACTTGATCTCCTTTAGTTGTCTTATTGCTCTCTCTAGGACTTCAAGTACTATATTGAAGAGATATGGAGAAAGTGAGGAGCTTAGTCTTGTCCCTGATTTTAGTGAAATTGCTTTGAGATTTTCTCCATTCAATTTAATGTTGGATATCAGCTTTCTGTATATTGCTTTTATTATGTTTAGGTATGTGCCTTTTATGCCTGATTTCTCTAAGATTTTATCATGAAGGGGTGTTGGATCTCATTGAAAGCTTTTTCTGCATACACTTAGGTGATCATATGATTTTTTTTTCTTTTAGTTTGTTTACATAGTGGATTACATAGATGGAATTTTGGATATTGAGCTACCCCTGCATCCCTGGGATGAAGCTTATTTGATCATGGTAAATGATGTTTTTGGTATGTTTTCGCATTTTGTTTGTGAATATTTTATTGAATATCTTGGCAATAGTGTTCATAAGAGAAAATGGTCTGAAATTCCTTTTTTTGTTGGGTCATTGTGTTATTAGCTATTAGGGTGACTGTACCTTCATACAATGAGTTTGGCAATGTTCTTTCTGTTTCTATAATGTGGAAATATTTGAGGAGTGTTAATATTAGCTCTTCTTTGAAAGTCTGGTAGAACTCTGCACTGAAACGATCTGGCCCTGGGCTTTTGCTGGTTGTTTGTTTGGGAGGCTTTTAATGACTGCTTATATTTCTCTGGGGGTTATAGAACTCCTTAAATTGTTTGCCTGACCTTGATTTAACTGTGGTAAGTGGAATCTATCAAGAATACCATCCATTTTGTTTAGATTTTCCAATTTTGTGGTGTATAAATTTTGTAAATTAAGTCCCAGTGATTCTTTGGATTTCCTCAGTGTCTGTTGTAATGACCTTCCCCTTTCCATTTCTTATTTTGTTCATTTGGATATTGTCTCTCTACCTTTCAGTTAGTTTGGCTAAGGGTTTGTCTTTCTTGTTGATTTTCTCAACAAACCAGCTCTTGATTTTATTGAACATTTGTATTGTTCTCTTTGACTTCAATTTATTGAATTCAACCCTGAATTTGATTTGTTGTTTTTTTCTGTTTTTTTTTTTGTTGTTGTTGTTGTTGTTCTAGAGCTTTCAGATATGTGTTAGGTAGCTACTATGAGAACTTTCAATTTTTAATTTTTATAAATTTAATCTCTTTACAGCCTGCTCCCTGCTCCCTTCCTCTTCTTCTCCTAGTGCCATCCTAACTCATCTTCCCTCCATTCCCCCATCTCTTTTCTCTCAGAGAACAGGAGGCTCCAAAAGGATATAAATTGTTGTTGTGTAGGGTTCAATGTGGAATTTGAGCATTAGTAATGTTTATTTTACAAGTGTGAGTGCTCTTGTATTTGGGGCAGAGTTGTTCAGAATTGAGATGCCCTCTCTGTGAATTCTTTCTTTGATGAGTACAAAGTGTCCTGCCCACCTCCTTTGATTAATTTTTGTTGAATGTCTATTTTATTAGATATTGTGTTCCTTTGCTTGAAAACCCTTTTTCAGCTCTTTACTTTGAGGTAATGTGTATCTTTGTTGCTGAGGTGTGTTTCTTGAATGCAGCAGAATAGTGGATCTTGTTTTCACAACCATTTTGTTGTCCTGCATTGTTTTGTTGGGGAATTATGTATACTGATGTCAAGAGATATTAATGGCAAATGAGTGCTAGCTTCTGTTATTTTGATGTGGGTAGTGGTATTCTCTCTCTCTTTCTCTCTGCTGGGAGCCAAGGCCAGCTAGTGAAAAGTTACAGACAGCTGCAACAAGGTCATGGGTGAGAGAGTTATGTTTCCAGAACTTATGAGACATCTGTTTGTCAGGCTAGACATTTTGAGATATCTTAGCTGACATTTTTGTAATATCTCTTTTAGTAAACATTTTTGTGGTATTCTGCATCATCATCAACTACCCTGTTTTTTGTTTTTGTTTTTGTTTTGTAAACTATTTTGCTGACACATTTTCCTTTCCTGCCTTCTCCCTATAAAGTTGTGTGAAATTTTTCAAATCAATTAGAGCTGGATCAGATTATAGACTTGATCTCATTCTTTGTGTCTCTTGTCCCATCCCATTCTTTTCGCCCCTCCTTATGAACCCGTTGAACTCCCGCTGGACAGGACATCTCTCTCTCTCTCTCTCTCTCTCTCTCTCTGTGTGTGTGTGTGTGTGTGTGTGTGTGTGTGTGTGTTTCTTCTTTTGGTTTTTCTGTAGTGGAGTTATTTATTTCCTGGGTTTTCTTTGGTGTAGTTAACCTCTTTGAGTTGGAGTTTTTGTGCTAGCATCTTCTACGGGACTGGATTTGTGTATAGATATTGTTTAAATTTGGTTTTGTCATGGAATAGCTTGCTTTCTCCATCTGTGGTGATTGAATGTTTTGCTGAGTATAATAGTCTGAGCTGATATCTGTGGTCTCTTAGATTCTGCAAGACATCTGCCAAATCCTTTTCCCTTTTAGATTTTCTGTTGAGAAGTTGGGTATAATTCTGCCTTTATATGTTACTTGGTCCTTTTCCCTTGCAGCTTTTAATATGGTTTCTTTGTTTTATACATTTAGTGTTTAGCTTATTATGTGGAGGAAGGATTTTCCTTTCTGGTTAAATCTACTTGGTGTTCTATAAGTTTCTTGTACATTTTAGGCATCTATTTCTTTAGTTTGGAGAAATTTTCTTCTATAATTTTGTTAAAAATATTTTCTAGTCCTTGGAGCTGGGAATATTCTTTTCTTCTATTCTGATTATTGTTAGGTTTCATCTTTTCATAGGGTTCCTGATTTTTTTCTTTGTTTGCTTTCAGTAAATTTTTAAGTTTAACATTTTCTTTGACCAGTGTATAGATTTCTTCAATGGTATCTGCAATGCTTGAGATTCTCTCCTCCATCTGTATTCTGCTGGTAATGCTTATGTCTGTAGTTCTTATTCTCATCCCTAACTTGTCTATATCCAGCATTTTCTCAGTTTGTGGTTTCTTTGTTTATATTTCTATTTTAAGAATTTTTTTAAAATTTTTTATTTAACTTTCATTAATTACACTTTATTCATTTTGTATCCCCCCCATAAGTCCTTCCCTCCTCCACTCCCAATCCCACCCTCCCTCCCCTTTCTGCATGCATGCCCCTCCCCAAGTCCACTGATAGGAGAGGTCCTCCTCTCCTTCTTTCTGATCTTAGTCTATCAGTTCTCATCAGAAGTGGCTGCA